>CAJPEX010001867.1:0-15515 GCA_905338405.1 Notodromas monacha
ATTGGATCCCAACTTTTTCTGACAAAAATGCAGCTACCCATCAAGACAAAGTGATCCATCTGAATGACATCAGGACAAAAGCCCAAACCGCCATCAGAAAAGCGCAGTCTACATATCTACAAAGACTCAATAAACATCGGACAGGACAACAATATTCTCCTGGAGACAAAGTGCTCATTCGACGTCATGATCTAGCAACATACATTGGACAAAAATGGTCTGCAAAATATAAAGGACCATATTCCGTCCTCGAAAAAATCAATGACGTCGTAATCCGAGTCCAGGATGACAAAAACCCAACTTGGACCGACGTAGTTCACATCAGCTACGTCCGTCCATACATCCAACGAGGAACAGACGATCCAGACAACGTCAAATTCCAAGCGGAATTAGCCCCTACGTCAGCGGATCCCTCAATGGATCCCTCATCTTTTTCTACACCACCAGCAACTATCGAGGAGGACCTTGATTTTTCTTTTGCTGCCCGTGATCAACCTCATCAATTTCCTGCTGACCATGACGCTGACCCCGACGCATGTCCCAACCAACCGACTGACCAGCCGTTTGAAAAATCTGTTCCCGATGACGACATCTTTGTATCCGCAAACAACACCATGGATACAACCAACAACAGTGCTGCTGCCAAAAATGACAACAAGCCTGCTGTCGACAATGCCATCACCGTCATCCAACCGCTGGCAGATACTACCCCAAGCAGGCCCAGTTTATTCAAAACTATCAAGGAAGTGGCCCAAGGCGTCACCCACAAATTTGGTCGCCTGTTTGCCCCTGACTCCCACTACAGTCTACCTACTCTGATGGACCAGCCTTCACCATCTGCTGCCAGCACCCCAAAACATCAATCTCCTGCTACATCCGTTCCTGACCCCACACCTGTCCCTGCTACTGTTCCTGCTAACTCTCCTGAAACTGATGCTGACACCACAATGCAACCGTCTCGATCCACTGCACGAAGCTCGGACCGGAAAAAATGAAAACATGCTCCTGACCGTTTTTCGTCACAGGATGCCAGTTTTCCCGGTCATCAAACTCCTATCCAACGAGGCCAAGGTCTCACCAGGCTGGACATTGACCCAGCAGCAGTGGACCCATCACGCATACTTCCGCAACGCACGCGCAGTCAAGCTAGACAAGCTCAAGAACAAGCGCCTGTTGCTGCTCTCACCAGAAGCGCCCAGCGGAAACAACAATCCAAAATATTCCACCTACATTTCCCACCAACCTCCAGTCTATCATCAGCTTTTAACCAGCAAACATTGACAAATAAATGCTGAAATATCTTTTTACTTGTTGGTGCAAAATTAACATTGTCATTTCTCTCACTATTTCTGACATCAGTGAAAGTGACAAAGGTGTGATCAACAATAGCATTCAATCAAATAAAAATTCCCCAATACGTAATTTCCCTGGAAATGTAGGAGTAACTTTAGAAGATCTATATCCCATCTGTACTCCCTCCAAATTTTGGATTATAAATACCCCAATCCAAATCAGAACTCTTTATTCCAAAGCAAAAGGAATTTCCGATCAAATCCAAGATCTAATCCAACGTCAAACCAAAGCTAATGAAACTACCACCTCCTCAAATCCTTTCAATATACTCGTTGAAGCAAAAAACGATTTATCAGAAACATTACAAAAATTCAGTACCCAAATAAAAGCAATACCCACAATATTTCCTCATGAACCAGCATACCTCAATTTGTTACCTACCATAAANTTTACGGACATTAACAAGGGTTGGATTACTCAATACTGCATGGCATCAGAAATTAACAAAACTCTAGCCTCTGAACACTCTTACGAGTTGCCATACTCCGGTTTCTTATATTTTAAACCTAAATGTTGGTATAAAATTGTTAATGGACCTTTTAAACAAATGGTTCCTCAACTAGATGATATCGAGATAAATGCTGTTGAAGAGATTCCATCTTCCCAAAATGATAAAAAACAAATTTTGGATGATCTCACCACTTTACAATTGCATTTTCAACAGCATGGATATATTTATATGATCATGACAACTGTGCTTACTCTTACCGGATTAGCTTGCCTTATTTATCTCTGCTATGCAAAAATCCGATATGTCCTAAAAAATCGCAATACAATTGTGTCCAATACAGCCACTGTCGAATTACTCCCTCGCAGAACAAATTTATACCCCAAAGTCAAAATGGCCATTAATCCAACAACTGGTGTTTTGTCAATTGTTTAAAACAGTTTTTGTATTGTTCTAATGTCAAAATAGCCCTGTCAATACATGCCCTGTGTGTGTGTCGAAATCAGTACGAATTTAGAAAACAAATCCCTGTGGATATATCCCTGTTTGTATTTTTCCTACCCCTGTATTTTTTATCAATTCCCTCCTTTTTCCCTGTTTGCGAAAAAACAAGAAGACAAAAAATTTCAGTTTCAACCAATTTTATTTCTGACCGATAACGAAAAAATTCAAAACGACTGTACAAATACCCGCACTTCACAAAAAGGGTACAAAACTGAAAACCGTACCGAAAAAAGATTCACCCGATGATTGCTGATGAAAAAAGTAACTCAATGATTGCCCAAACGGTAAACACAAACACAAAAACTTTGGCTTTCTCATACCAAGCCACAACCAATTTTTCCAAATTTCTATTCAAACAAAAAAGTCTTAACGATGCCCAAGAAAATTCACACCAGCAGTTCAGAATTGCCCGCTGTCTCCCCCAACGGGATGCTCATGTCCAAAAGATCCACTGGAGGTATCTCCGTAGTATCCATGGCTGGTGTAGGAGGCATACAAAGGTGTTGGTCCAACCATGTCCACACCCGTTGAATGAAACTCCACTGCAAAAGGAAAACCGGAAGAAAATTTAGAAAATAGTTATTAACTCATTTTTCTTAATATTCACCATTTCCAAAACTGGACACGGACATATCCGAAAAGCTCTGAACAAACTGATCGATTTCCTCCATCAAATCATTCTCATTTACATGAGCACATTCTTCCTGTGGTTTTTCCTCCACTTCATACCTCTACGAAAATCAAAAAGCTTTTCTTTACAAAACTGCCCCGCTATTTTCTATCCCGGCTAAAAAAGGATGTCAAAAGCAAACCAACCTTTAAATAAATATGGCGGACTATCCAAACAAAGAAGACGACGATGGACAGGATCCCGGATCCTCCACAAATTATGATGAGGAGTGACAACACGGACCTGTCATCCAAATCTGTCTCCAGCACAGCTTTTCTGTCCTTCACCTTGATTGTCATCTACGGAACAAATGACATCACCTCCGACAGCAAACCCAAGCCCGATCCAGCAACACGATGACAAATGACTGCTTCCGTTGTCACAGTGGTCACTTGCGTCACCCGTGACACCGCATCCAGCAACGACGTCGTCGGAGGCGCCCCAGTACTGCTACTGATGGGCAAACACCATGCCCAGGGCGCCACAACCGCCTCCAAACCGTCCCGACGGCCGAAACACTGAACCTCATGCTGCAGCCTAACAACCTGCTATAAGAAGAAAAGAGGAACAATGAATTCACCAAAACTTCATTGTACCACATCTTCTTCTTACCTTCAACCGCCTGAGCCTAAGGCAATCCAAGAACATCTTGTTACCAACAAACGTTACCTTCCTGTCAAAGCCCAGCGCCAGAGCTATGTCATCAGTGCAGACATTGTCGCATACCAACTCCATCAAGTCCGGCACACAACAAGATTTGACCACATCCACAGACGCAGCCACGACCAACAACAGCAAAATCACCTGCACAAGAACACGCAATCAATCAACTATGTCAAGACTGATTCCCGTATCACGTACCTTCATCAGTAAAACCATTTTTCCTCGCGAGTACTTTTAATTTTATTGTTTTACTTTCCGACAAACAGCTACTTTTATTTCTTTGCGGAAAACGAAATCGCCGAACCAGGAACCAAACAACAACAAAAGAAAATCTCCCTATATCTGAAAGAAAACGGAACTCTGTAACGTTTTCCGAATGCCAAAAAAACTCCGCAAAACATGCTGTTGACAAAAACTCTAAAAACACTCACACCCAACCAGGACATGTCGATCCGGTCGACCTCCGATTGGCACTGCCAGCCAACTTGCAAAATACACCGGCTTCCAAGGGTTTGCCTGCGCCTCACGGCCTTGACGCCCCTTCTTCAGAAGCACGGCAATAAATCCTCTACACTTGTGCACTTGCGCAACAGGAAACGAGCACGGTGTTTTTGTTTTGCTAAATGACTCAGCTGTCGAACTTTTCCTGGAACGCTCTTATTTATCGCACTTTGAGAAAAAGGCATGGCAACCTTTTTTTTATTGCCCAGGGTGAGTTGTTATCCTGCAAAATACTCAACAGTATGTTTTGAGTTTCTTCTCTCTTAATTTCTTTTCCAAGCTAGATGAACATGGGAAGAAAACTTTCCCATGAATATATTTTTCTCCTTGTTATTCTTTATATTGTCTTGACTCTGCTTGCGTGACTGTTATATCGGAATATATATACAAGTGTGATTATGTTTACCAAAGCAACAGAAATATATTGTGCAGTAATATTTTTGTAATCAGATATTTTATTTATTTATTGACGCGACCAAAAAGAATATTTTTACAAGCGAGTTAAGATAACATTGCGTATTTGAGGGCTTGGGCCATAGTGATGGGAATGGCACCAAGTCTATCATAAAGACTCGGAAACATTCCCTGCAGGAACTGAGAGACCATAAGCTGGTCGATACTCTGCTTTTGGGCGTCATATCAAATTAATTCTATTTTAAGGAACGGGTTCGTACAGAGTTTTGGCTCTTGGCCCTCCACTCTCAACACTTTAATTTTGCTGAAGCCTCACCAAGCATTTGCTGGCCCACTCTCCTGATTCTAACCAAAACATCCAAAACAGACTCTAACTCACCTTGATGAATAGTTTGAAGTTTGAGCGCGCCTTCTCCCATAAAATTACCTCCATATGCTAACTCTAATTCTTTAACCAAGACTCTGTAGTGCTCATCAGTCAGTCCATCGACGCAGCAAAGAAACTCCTGGGCTTTGCCAACAACCTTTTGTAGGATGATGGTTCTCATGTTGTTGTCCGTGGTATCACAGCCAACAAGAGCCACACAAATATCTTGCCACCAATCAGCCCAATTTTCATTGGCTGTGCCAGACAAATTTGGCAATTGGTTGACAATGCTGTTCGTGATCTGTTTATTGCCCTTGGGAGCATCTTGACTACCCGTTTTCATGTTGAAAAACACTACTTCCTCAGAGCTAGGCCGATCTAGCTGGTCAAGAGTCAATTCCCTTGTTAGCAACTTGTTTTTGATCCCAACCATTTTGTCTAATTCTTGCTGTTGACGAGTAACCTCATCTTTAAGATGGGTGGCAAACAAAGTTAATTGGGCCGTCTCGATTGCTAGAGTACTCTCGTCTCTAGCAGCTAAGTTAGGTACAAGAGCATCTACCATCGTATTCCAGGCCTGTATTTGTTCGTCAAGCAGCTCAATACTGCGCCTATTATTGACAAGCATTGCCTCCGGCAGGCAAGGTTGTACCTTGTTTGCCAAATACAGTGCATTGTGTTCTACTTCTAGAAGGCGGACCAATTCATGCAAGTATGTCACTTGGTCTTCAGGGGTTTCACGCAGCAGCCTATTTCTATGGGTGGTGGGGGTGTCAGTCACAACAGGTGGAGGGAGCATCGCGTCCAACACTTATTCAACCAACTGAGTCACCAACACTATTGTCACCTCCCTGGATCGGCTACCTTTTACTTTTTAACTCTTCACGAGGTCTCTTAAAATTTAGAGTACTGTTCTTAGTAGCACTTCACGTATTCACTAATTGTATTGCTCTGCTTTCCTTGATCACGCGCGTTGACACAAGGCAGTTAAGTTCACCACAGAGGAGTAACAGCAGTCACAAATTTACAGAAACACAATCAAGTCCGTGCACAGATTAGTTGTTTTTACTCGTGGTACACTCACCCCGCACAAAAAGAAGACAGACGCCTGCGCCAATTTCTGTTATCCTATTTCCTGAGAAATACAAGAATTGATGAGTCTCAAATAAATTCTTACTATTACGTCTAACAGCAAGTTTATTACCGACCTCGAAACTTGAGATAACTAATTCTATCCTGGTTTTCTAATTGTTGTCTTCTGCGTGCTTTGCGGGCCAAAAGGATTTTTTGTAGCTAAATAAGTAGATACCAGGATCTCCACTCAGAGGCAAGCAATGTATGTATTTCTGTGCTTGAACAGTCCTCAAGTAAGTCAGGACTCCTATGCTGACAAATAGAATGCAGCACATTGGATTTAAAGGTGGGCAGCCAGCAGGTTATGCGACTCGCTGGCTGACCCCAAAAACAATAGTACACACACACATATCTGCGAGAGGACAGCAGGCTGGTCAGCTAGCTGGCCTCGAGGCAGGCGCAGGTGACGGACGTGTGCATTTTATGCATGCACCCTATTCCAACATTCCTAAACTCGGGCTTCAGTCAAAAGAAAAAATGGAGAGAGCACAAGCAGCGCACGGGAAACAGTAAGAGAAAAAGAGTCAGCGTATGCTGCTCATAAAAATTCTGGATCACACCTTTGTAAAAAGACACTGAAATACAAAATACATAAATTTTTCCTGACTAAGAAAAACGTTAATTTTTAACTCAATGACACAGAAATACATTCAAATTTTGATATAAACAAAATTTGCCAGAGTCTTCCTGTGGGTGCCAGCATCACTGGTAATTCTTGGCAAATTAAAGTACCAAGGGCTAGATCTGGCGACAATTGCTGGATCCCTTTGATTCAGGGCATGCTACCATGAGCATAAAATCCCATTCCTCTTTTCAGAGGAGTCAGACCCTTTGCCTAGCCACTCTGTATAGCCAGAGACAGGGGCTGTGACACTTCGCAGTGAGCACAGGGCTTATCTCCAGCTTCTTTGCTAGAACACAAAGAGAGGGGCCAGCCCACACCTGGAAGACTCAATTTCTTACAAGTACTCTTTCTGATTTACATTTGAAGTTTCTTGGGGAAATGCTTTTATTTGAAAATATTCAGCAATTTGGCAATTTCGAACATTTCCTTTATAAGAATAAATTTCACATTGTCCAAGTCCTTTATATTTCTGAATATTGTTAGCATCCATTAGTTAACACTGTTGATGTGATTTCTTCAACAATACCTTCTTCAGCTAGAAAATCATCAATGATTTAACTGTTTGATGATTTTTCTCATTGTTATATTTTCCTTCTTTTTGTCTCCAGCATGTGCACTTTCCCTCGATCAAAAATTCGTGTTTTGATGTGATGATTCCGTCTGATGAAAAAAACTTTCATTGCCATGGAGTTGAAATGAAGAAATCACTTTCAATTTGAACATTGATTGAAAATTTAATTGAAAGGTATGATTTTTTGAATTTAAACATTTGAATGAACATACATTGAAAACGTGTTTAAATAATGAATTCAAAAATCAAACAGAATAGGTCATATATCAATCTGATGATTTAATCTCAACATTTTCTGACTACCAAGTAACATTAATTGATGCAATTTCAATAATATCCACCAAGAACCAAAAGCAGATTGAATAGTAAGACTTTTGTCGACTCACTATCTAAGTCACCACAGAGATCAGATAATCCTGCAGGAATAGAAACACACTACTTGACGCTTCGAACACAGTTTGTAATTCAGTTGGGTAGCGAGTTCAATATATTCACACTGGTCCTATCCAAACGGAGGTCAATGATCAAATGAGGCTGCACGGGACCTCTTAGTCAACAGTTGCGTGCCACGCGCGTCAAGTGGGCCCTGATTGGGCAATACGAAACAAAGGTACAAAATGATCAAATAAGCAATGGCTTCCTGTCACGCGGGACAGTATGGCCAACGGTGGCGGTTACTCTCCCCCCATTTGAAAAAGAAGATGCCGACGGTGGCGAAAAAAATTGGGGGCAGAGGCCACTGGTTTTGGAAGCACGTGGGCTGTCGTCGACGTTGGTGTGGTCGTTGTCGGCGTCCAGGTAGGTTGGGGTTTTGATCCTGTGGTTCCGGGTCGATGTTACTCCTTGTTGGTGCTTGGGCCCTGGCCGTTGAGTCTGGTGGCCAGGTTTGCCCATTTGGGCTTGACGTCCGTCTCCTCTTTGGTGGTCGTGGAGCTGTAGGAGGACTCGGATGAGCTGGATGATGATGAGGTGGTTGACGGGAACCGGTGGCGTTTTCGCTGGTTGAAATAGTTGGCCCCGGCATCAGAGTCAGAGTCCGCAGAATCGTCTCTGGCAGGTTCAGGTCCTTGCTCAATACTGGCAATGGGGCACTGCTCTGGAGGTTGCACGGTGGACTCTGGCTGTGGCGGTGTGGACTGTTGTCTGGGGAATGGTGAGTCGGACTGTTGCTGGATGTACTCAGCAAAGTCTGGCTCAGATTCAATGTTGTCGCTGCAGAACGGTGGGCTGGTTTGGGCCTGTGGTGCTGGCGAGTGGAGGCCGCCCCAGTCTTGTCCTCCGATTTGGTGGCTAGCCGGAATCCTGGGCGGGGAGTCTCATTGTTGGTATCCTGTAATGGAGGAGAAGTTTGAGAATTAGGTACAGGTCGTAGATTGGTTGGGCATTTTGGGGCCGGAAAAGAAGGGGGGGAGTAGGGCTGCATTTCCCATGCGTTCGCGCATCATGGTCCCTGTGGGGTGTTGATGCTATATTTGGCTTTCCCAAATTGGGCCAGCACTTTGAAAGGGCCAAATCGTTTGAAGAGGAAACGTCTGGTGGCGGCATGCCGTTCGGTTGTTTTGAGGCATGGTCTAAGTACTACCATTTGCCCTTTCTGAAAAGGCAGATTACGCCATTTGTTGGCCTGCTGCATGTAGCAGGCTTGGTGCCTTGTGCGGATGGTGCCCACTTTTTGCAGTTGGTTGCTGATGTCCCTGTCTGGTGGCTCGAATTTGATGTCGCACGGCGTGGGAATTGGTTTCCGGTGCCACAGCTCAATAGGGGGTAGCCCTGTTGAGGCATGTGGAGTCCGGTTATATGCCATGGTTGCTTTGTGGAGTACCGTGTCCCAAGAGGTTGGGTCAGGTGCCGTTTTTGCCAGAATGGTTTTCAGCAATTTAATTGCCCGTTTGCATGCCCCGTTTCCTTCCTGATGGTATGGCTGCGTGATGTGCAATTTGATTCGATTGGCTCTGATGAACCTCTGAAAGGCCGCTGAATTGAAAACGGCCGCCCCGTCCGAGTGGCTGATCTCGAACAAGCCTAGCTGGGCAAATACATCCGCTAGGAAAGAGCAGAGGGCGTTTGCCATTGCTCATTTGATTGGCTGGGCAAGCACTTGTCGGGAGTAGTAGTTGACGGCCACCAATGCATACCGCTGTCCCTGCTGGGATGGCAGGAATGGGCCCCAGAAGTTGATTCCCAGTCTGCCGTGTTTTTTGGCTGGGGGAATGGGCTCGGATTGTGCGCTGATTTGTGATGTGGCTGGATTGAATGTAAAGCACTTCTCACAGCTTGTCACGTGATGGAAGACATCAGCCCTGAGTGTGGGCCAGGTGTAGTGGTGGCGCAATTGGTCGAACGTTTTTTCCCAATTGGGGTGCCCCATTTCTTCATGGTATTCTTGTATCAACTGCGTTTGCATTTGTGGATCCGGCACTTCCTTCAGTTGTATTGAATTGAGTTGGATCCTGCTGAGTGCATCTGGGCCCGTCAGCGTTTTCCCTGGGCAATGGACGAGGGTGTATTGAAAATATTCCAACTTAAGTTTGAGGCTGATGAGCCATGTATCGGACAGGTCACCCAGTAGCGCCTTGTGGTCCGTGATTATTTTAAATGGTTGATGCTCAACATAGTGTCTAAATTTTTTGGTTCTGGCCCAAATGGCTGCTAAAAGCTCTTGTTGTGTATTTGAGTATCGCGTTTCTGCAGGGGTCAGTACTCGGCTGGCGTATTCCATAATGTGCGGCTGGGCCTGGTCGTCCACCTGCACTAGGATGGCCCTGATGGCGGTTGCGGACGCATCGCAGTGGATCTCTGTATCCCATGATGGATAAAATTGTTCCAATCAGGCTGCTTGTGCTATTGGGGTTTTGAGGCTTTCAAAGGCCGTTTCCGCGTCCAGAGTCCATTGAAGTGCTGTTGCGGGTTTTACCGGGATTGTGTTCCGCAGTACTTTTTCCAGGTTGGCAAAGTTGGTTGGAAAGTGCACTCGTAGATATGTAGCAAGTCCCAGGAACCTCTGCATCTGTCTTGTTGTAGTGGGCTTTGGGAAAGCTTCTACCGCTTGCAGGTGCTCATGTGCTGGGCGTGTGCCTGTCTTGTCCACAATGTGCCCGAGGAATTTTATTGATTCGGCTAGGAATCGCAACTTTTTGATGTCTATGGATGCGTCTGCTTGAGTGAGAGTGTCCATGACCTTTGTGAGGTTTTCCACCACATTTTCAAAAGTTGTACTGAAGACGATAACGTCGTCGATGTAGACAAGGCATTTTGTGTATAGGTGTTGCCGGAGTATTGTCTCCATTGTCCTCTGAAAAATTGCAGGTCCTGTTTTGAGCCCGTAGGGCAGGACAGTATACTGCATTTGTCCTGTGGGCATTGAGAAGGCAGTCTTGTGGCAATCGCCGTGCGCTAGCAGGATATGATGATAGCCCGCATGTAAGTCAAGACAGCAGAAGTATGCATTCTGTCTGCCAAGGGCATCCAAAATGTCCTGTATTACAGGCATTGGGTAATTATTGGTCAATAGCACTTTATTGATCTCGCAGTAATCTTCAACAATGGGCCAGCGTTTGATTGCTGGAGCATTGGGATCGTCGCTTTTTAATGTTAGGAATGCTGGCAAATTGACTGTTGATTGGGCCGGTTTGACTATTCCTGCGCGGATGTGATTTTGAACAATTTCGTTCAATGCCGGTAATTTATCCGGTGATAGGTGGATCCTACGGGGGGATTCCGGGTCCTGCCCATTTGTTGGCAGCAAAGCTACATGTTGTGGGAATAACCCATGCTTTCAGCTTCATTGAAATATGTTGGCCGCGTATTTCCCAAGCAATCAGGCTACGATGGACCGTTTGTTCTCGGATCCATGGACAAAGGTAATTCCCTCGCCAACCAGGGCACAGGGTATCTCGTTTGTCGGTTTTATTTTTTGAAAGCCGGAGAAAATGCGTTGCCTGTCAAGGGTGACGCAGAAGGGGAGATCTTTGAGCATGTCTAGCCCAAGGATTACAGGGTAACGCGCGTTCAAAAGAAGGAAGAAAGAGGTGTTGTAGGTCGCCGTGCCAAGTATGAAGGGTATACTCACTGAATGGCTGACGTTCGTGGAAACGTGAAGGATCGTGGCCGAGATCTTGGCTTTCGTAGGGTGGGGTGTGAGTCCCACTTCTTTGGCAACGTCTGTTGCCATGAAAGATTTGGTGGCCCCCTTATTGATGAGGGTGGTGACGCGATGTCCTTTGATGCTGATGATCATCATGTGGCTGTCGTCTTTGGGTGTCCGGATTGAGCAGAGGACAGCCGTCACTGCCCAATCTTCTCATTTCCCTGCTTCGGGCATGCCGCCGCCGTATGGTAGCTGCATTGTTGTAAGGTTTGACTTGGAGAGGCGTTCCCCGGTGTCGCGCTCCTTGTCCCCATTCCCGTCCGGGAGCACTCGGCCGTTGTATGGAAGACGTAGCACTGGTGGTGATCTCAGTAACGCTTTACAATGCCGTTTGCCATTGTTTTTGGTGGCCTTGCTGCATTAGTCAGAGTCGGTGTCACCGGTTTTGGGGATGCCGGGTGGGTCCGTTGGTACTTGTCTCTGAGTGCTAGACATTTGTCCCAGGAGAGATTGCGGTCAGCAATCGCCCTCGCATGTAACTGTGAGTGCAGTCCCCCGGTTGTGATTGCGAGGAGCTGCCCAATTAGGCCTGCCGTGATGGCTTGTTCCTGGTTGGGGAGTTCTTCTGCCATGAACGGCAGGTACCGGATGTATTCCGCTTGCAGGCAATCGCCGAACTGAGTCCAGGTTTTGTTGGAGGTCGGCCGAATGGCCAAAAATTGCTGGAAGTGCTCGTATGGGAACAAGCAGAACCTGGTTTTCAGGGGTTCCGTGATTGCGTCGTATTCAATGTAGCCCTGTTCGTAGAGCACTTGCGCCGCTTCTGCAACTTTTGGTTGCAAGTGCCCAATCAGGCAGTCGATTTTGGTGAAGTTTGATGTATTGGCGTGATGGAACACAATTGCGAGCCGCCGCAGGTACACCTTGATGTCTTTGTTCACAGATTGCTTCGGGTAGTCCGGTACGCGTCGGCGTAGTAGTTGGTCCGCGATGTGTTGTGCGGAAGGGCCGGCTTGCAGGTCTGGCAGTGTATTCATGATGACGTGGTATGGCATGACACCCCGTGCTTGTAGGGCCACCACGAGATCTTCTTGGTTGTCCTGCGCAGATCTGGGGATGCGATGGGTTGCACAGTACGCGCAAATCGCGGTTAGCATCACATTGTTCCAGGGGTTTGCTGCTGGATTCAGCAACAGGGCGGGCGCCTGGGGGGATCCTGGGGTACCTGTGGGGGATTCCCTTTTGTGTGTTGTTTCGTTCCACTTGTTGGCCATGGTGCAATCACGTTTGGCTGAGCCCCCAGTAAGACTTTTGTTGACTCACTATCTAAGTCACCACAGAGATCAGATAATCCTGCAGGAATAGAAACACACTACTTGATGCTTTGAACACAGTTTGTAATTCAGTCGGGTTGCAAGTTCAATATATTCACACTGGTCCTATCCAAACGGAGGTCAATGATTGAATGCGGCTGCACAGGACCTCTTAGTCAACGGTTGCGCGCGACGCGCGTCAAGTGGGCCCTGATTGGGCAATACAAAACAAAGGTACAAAACGATCGAATACACGATGGCTTCCTGTCACGCGGGACAGTATGGCGGACGGTGGCGGTTACTAAATCACAGCAGAGAAAGTACAGTATATAAATTAATGCACAAGTCCATATCAAAGAAATTCAGTATTTATACTAAATAAAGTAAATATATTTTGATAAACATATATATGTTACCCATTTGAGATAATCAATTTGAACATTGCTCATATATAAGCTATGATGCGTTTTTATTTTGTATATAGAGACATGGTGAAATAATCACTTAGATTTTTTCTTTGCATTTGGATGTATGTTCAATTAATTATTTTTAATTTGAGTAATTATGATGATAAACTGGATTTCAGCTGGTTTTAAAGAAACAATGAACACATTTTCCCAATGCTAACCAAAGAGATAGATTGTATTGGAGATAGCATAACTGCACTCCACAATTGCAGACCAGTAAATAAACAATTATGTGATTGTTATCTTTTTGATTTTTTACTTGTCTTCATTTTCTTTGTTGAACCACCCCAAATGTACACAAGGTTAGTTTTTTTTGTTTGAAAAAAAGTAATCAAACTTTCTTTCACTGCTGAATCAAGTTCTGCCTGAAAAATATTGTTCATTCTTCGAAAAATCTTAAATTTTGCTCCTACCTTGAAAAAAATTTGAAAAAGAAATACTTTCAATAGTAAAGCCAATCAAACTTTGTCTTTGTGGAAAATCACAATATGGAAAAAACTGGCCATATTTCACAGCTAAATTCACTTATAGGTTATTCTTGTATACTTATATGAATTGATAATTATAAATTGTGTGATCAAAAATTCAGAATATGAGAAACTAAAAAAATTTTCAAAATTATAATATAAACAAATTATGAAAACATAAAAATGTGTTGGATTGTGAAAAAGATTGTTTTCATTACTTGTCATTGAAAATGAATTCATGATTGCTGCGCACATTCTTGCATTG
Organism: Notodromas monacha; assembly: GCA_905338405.1. Classification (NCBI taxonomy): domain Eukaryota; kingdom Metazoa; phylum Arthropoda; class Ostracoda; order Podocopida; family Cyprididae; genus Notodromas; species Notodromas monacha. The sequence continues at coordinate 13,850 of CAJPEX010001867.1, forward strand.
CTGATTTACACCAATTTTTGATTGAACATTACAGGTAATATGCAAGGTTTAAATGATCATTTCAATTGAATCATTTGGGATGCTATGTGAAAGTTGTGAACAATATGTAATTGTAAAATGAGCAGGATTCCATTTGGTGAGCAATGTTGAATTGATCATCACTCATGTGAAAGAATTTTCATAACTGCTGAGTTTTTTTTATAAATCATCATAGGATCAATAAAATGTTTATTTTTATTGTTGCCGGTTGACTAGATGTCAACCGCAGCGCAGGGACAGCAAGGGACAAAAAATGCAACGCAGCATAGGAAACGCTACGTTGTACAAGAAAGGAAAAATTGAGAAAATTCCAAACAATTCAAAACATAAATTATATTAGAATTATTATGAAACCTGAAGATATTGATCTTCAGGAAAAATATTCCACCTAGTGAATCATCACTCCATGAAAGAAATTACAAGGAATTTTACAAACAGAAAATTAGTCACACCCCAGTGAAAACTTCAGAGAAGCTTTCCACTGGGGAGGACCTGGACATGTGAAGAATGATCAGCAGAATCAATCAATCCTGCTCTGGACTTTTGAGAGAACAGACCTGCATATTGTGTGTGACTTATTTGATTGGAAATATTTGTGGACTTGGACATTTATCTATAAACAGAAGTTGAGGAGTTTGGAACCCTCAGGCCGCGAACGGCCTATTGTGCTTTTATAGTTTATTTCACTATGAACCTAATCTTTGTGTTGGGGTCTGAGGACCTCTCACATTTATCAATACACATATGTGATGATCATTTGTTGATAGGCAATTTTGTAAAGATTTCCTTTAATTTTTCAACCCCATTCCTCATCGCAAACTTGATCATGATGGGAAAGAATGCAGGAGCTGAAATTTACAAGCATATGTTTTAAACTGAGAGAGTATGTCACTTTTCAATATTTATCTTTCATACTCACTTTTTGTGCTCTCCCTCATGGACTGATGTGGAAGAAATAACAAGTCTTTTTGAAAAATCAGATATTCACTGCTTCCATCTTGGTTTCCATTTTCAAAATTGAAAATATCATTGATACCAGAAATCACAAGAAAAATTTCAGTGTTGCAGTATCCAAAAATATAATTCATACATTTGCCTATGTGAACATCACTTCCACTTTCCTTTGTCTTTGTAAACTGGTCAATTTGCCCCTCATTTTCATGAACAGGCCAAACAAAACATTCTGGGTGCTCTCCAAGAGCCCATCCAGATAAGGACAGTTGACAAAGGTTGAAGGTGTCGCGAATTTTCGGAGGCACTTCTGCAGAACCAAGCATATCAAATTTAATCACCAGCCTCGAGCTGATGGAAAGTAATTTTTCATGTCACTCCTCTCAATGTTTGAACTTAATCTTCAAAGAGAAAATGCGAAACGGCGCCTTTAGAATTTAAAAATCATAAACAGAGACGAGTTTCGGCAATTTGCCGAAACTTGTCCTTGGATCCTTCCGTGAGAATCGGGTTACTCACCCGTTCTCACAAGAACCAAAAAAACGGACCTTTAGTCCTTGAAATCTAATGTTTAAACTTGAATACCAGCAACTGTACCCCGACGCGGCGGAAGCTGTAATCTAACCCAAAATCTCTGTGGAAAACTTCCACAAGAAACCCTTTTTTCCTGAGGAAA
>CAJPEX010001867.1:18122-47910 GCA_905338405.1 Notodromas monacha
GTGTATTACAGCTTTTGGCGAGAGTTTCTGACCTGGAAGCAACTGTGGACCAAACCAGAAACGAAGCTCAAAATCGGAGGAAAGAGGTTGAGTATCTCGAGCAGCAGTTGGGGGTTCGACGGGACACTGAGCTCGTGTCTCATCGGCAGCATCGGGACTTGAAAGACGAATTGGAGTCGTTGCAAACAGAGCTGGCTGCCATGAAGACGAAGCTGTAAGTTTTTTCGTTTGGTTTTCCTGGACCTGTCTAATGTTTTGTTGACTCCGTCGTTATGTTGGTTGAGAATCAAAGAGTAGTCGTGATTTATGTTTAATAACTTGTTTGAATGCTGTCTATTGCTGTGAGTGCCCGAGTGGCCGTTCCTTGAAGTTGAACCTGCTGAGGAAAAATACATGGGTCTCGCTTCTGCATGCATGAATATTCAGGTTTCTTGGGTTGTCTTCATCCTTCTTGTGAAGAAATTCCAATGTGGATTCCTGCGAAATTTAAAGTTGAACGCTTGATGAAACACGTGATGATGAAGTTACTGAATTTCTGTGTTCTCATTTTGGAGTTTTTTCATGGAAAGTAAAGGTTCGCTGAACTCATTAAAAAAAATTGCAAATTACCGGTACCGTCTTTTGTTTTTTTTACGTGCGCTACGGTCGGTTGAGATTCATTTTTTCTTCATGTTATAGAGAGTTCGTCACTCGTGACGTTGACTGATTTAATTGCTTTTTTTTGAGAATTCTCATTTCTGATGGTCAATTTATTGAAAAGCGAAAGTATGAAATGGCTGGGAAGGTGGCATTCAACTGTGACGAAGAATTGAACGGAGAATATTTAATGGAGCCAACATTGTTCATGTGAGGATTTTTGGTTTCCCTCTTCAATTTTTTTTACACGGTGCATTGGAATTAATCTGAGATTAATCTCGATGTTGAGAACAAAACAGAAGTGTGAAGCATATATTCGATACACTCTTCGAGAAGTGCATATCTTGTAAACGCGGAATCATTTGGTTTTTCACAATGATTCGATCATTGAGGCTCATTTGATGATTGTCTTTCTCGAGATAACTATTTATGTGGAGGACCAGTCTTGGTGTGAAGCACGAAGAGAATTCGCGAAGAAAATATGAACTTGTTCGCCCGTGAAACGTTGGCTGAATTCGAGAATAGCATGTGACAAAAAGTCGTGTATGATGTTTCCCCTATTTTCTCTTGTGTTGGGTGTTGAATGCCAAGGTTAACTGCTGGACATGCTCATTTATTTCTTCTCTGTATTCGCAGGGAGATGAAAGCTGCAGACGTGGACCATTACCGGAAAGAATCGCACGACCTGCAAGTGGAAGTGGAGCAGATGCGACTGGAGCTGACTCGGGCTCGTGGAGAAAAGCGGGAACTGTGCGACGAGCTGGAGCGAGTGCAGCGGCGGATGGGGACGCCGTTTCTGTCGACCGCCACTCCGATGGACCTCAGCCCTGTGCCAGCTGCCTACAGCTTCTCGCCCGTTTCTGTCCTGCTGCCGCAGATCGGTAGTGACACTGACGACGATTTCGTCATCAAGAGCACAGTTAGGATAATCAAAGACCACCTGGATGACGATGACGGCGATGATGATGATCTCCGTCGACTAGATCTCAGGCCAAGAACCGGATCTCTTTGAAAGCTGGCGTGTGGATTGCTTTTTTTGTTTTGCACAAACGGCCGTGTGTTTGTGGCTTTTTCGTAATAGTGTAATATTTTTGATATGGATGCTTTTGTGCTCAGAAAGCCAAAACGGAAAATGAGCACGTTTGTTGTTGAGTTGTGACGCGTTTTCTCTCCGAAGAAGGCATATGATGGACGTCCGCGCACGAAATCTACTTGCGAATATACATTCGATCGGTTGGAACCATTTTCTTGTGACCATCATACGGGGAACGAATGCAAAACTTTCGTACTGTATGTTTTTTGTTTCTTGATTTCTTTTTCTCTTTATTACATTGCAGAACAAACATGAAAAAGTGTCTACCATTCTGTATCGGTGGAATTGAGCCGTTACCAGGAGAATACGCGCTTTCCGCGATGAGTGTAGATGATGAGAATTATACTCAAGTGTCGATCCCGCTTTCAGACTTTTGGCAATGAAGTGAAGTGCTGCGATTAATCGTAATGTCGTAGTGACACTGGTTAGAATGGCAGTAGGTCCAGGTACCACCAACATTGCTTTTGCTGCTGGACAAGGCGGTGACTACAGTACATACGTCCAACTGCTTTCTTCGTTTGCTGCTGTTGGCATCCATCATTGGCCAAGAAGTTTCCTTTGCCTAACTTTCATCCCTGATGTGCTTTATGTTCGCGAGTGAAAGCGGGAGTTTTTGCTCAAAGCTGAGACACACGTTTTCTTCGGTTTTGCCAACAAGAAAAAATAAACAAAAAAACTGGTTCCTTCATGATTCAACAAAAATTTGAATCCGTCTCCAAATAAATCATCCGGTATCCTCTAAAATGCAATAATACTGCTGCTCTGTGTTCCACGTTCTGAAATGTCAAGTTTTTTCCTGCCTAGCAACTAGCTGCTCCAAAGCAGATGAGGTCATTGTGAGGTCATTTTGTGTGCAATATACCATGAAGGTTGTGGTAATTTCCCTTGTCTCCCTTTTGTGGTGTCCCAATTTTGTTGTGCAGGCGTGTCTGGTTTCTTTAGAATCTATAAAGGTACCGCAATGTATGTTTATATCATTCATTGTTGGTATGGCATTGGATGGTTTAATATTAAAATATATACATATCATACTCTAGAAGGAGAAGTCTTTTTCCCTTACGACCCCAGCTATAAGAAATAAAATGTTCTTGTTCAAAGGTTATTCCAGAGAGTTTACATTCTTAAGATTAATTGCTCTCTGAGGAGACGTTCCTTTGTAAGCAAAAGTTTCCTTTGCTAATTCTCTGGCAAATTTAGGATAACATTATTTGGTGCAGCCAAGATTTCTTTTTCACCTGGGGTGATTGCTTTGTATCAAGTGCTTTGAAGAATCAGTAAAAGCCACAAGTGCTCCAGACCTCTGCAGGCACACGCAACAAAGTGCCTCTGAATACGGCATTTGTGAGAAGTGAATTAGAAATGAATGTAAAGTGAATTTCCCACTATGGCAACTGGTACAGCCGCAAATGTGTCCACGCTCAAAATGTCACAAGTTTTAGATGTCAACGCTATCATGGATAGGAAACTCCTAGGAATGAGTCTGAAAGAGCAGGCCAAAGTAGCAGGGATAAGAAAAAAAAGAACTCAAAAGTGAGTTAGAAAGGCTAGAAGGTCAGCTTAATGCAACCCCTCCACCCACTCAGGAAGTAAGGGATGCGCTAAGAGAAAGAGTTGAGGAAATTAAAGCTGCTGACAGCCCTTTAGCAACCTTTTATCCTGGAAAAGCAGGAAATGTATTTTCCTGCTTGTTCTCTCTCTTGAGGTTGTTCCCCAAATTTGACCTTCCTGTGAGAAATGATGCACAGTCATTGTTATAGTATTTAAGGTTAACCTTCTCAAGAATAAATGATTCTAGAGGAACACCCTCTTTTCTGGATAGTGGAAAAGATGGTTAGAGAAATGACTCAGCACTTCTCTCTTCCTTGTTCCTGGTTCAAATGTGTTGTGGGCAACCTTGCCCTCTGGAGTGTGCATTCAATGCACACTAATATTTCCTCTTCCTGGTTCTTCCCAACCAGGCAGTATATAAAGGGCAGGACTTTCTCCTGCTCCTCAGAACCATTCTAGAGTTGAATCAGGTGAGTAAGGATTAGCTAATGTTGTCCGTAGACTGAGGTAAAATAAAATATACAAGTCCAATAAAAATATATACTTCAATTATATTCAGTTTGCAAATATTTGTACAATTGCACAAACATAAAAATAGAGAGCTTTTAAGAGAGTCTTGCTAAAATGTTCTGCAAGTCTCTCTGAGAAATAACCGCAAATGACTCTAGATTAATTCTGAAGAAATATGTGGGAAGGAAGGTATATTTATACCTTCTTGGAAACATGAAATATAGAGGAAGAATATTTGCCTAGATTGAGGAACTGCGGGTTCCCTAAACACTTGATGAATATATATATATCTGGGTATATATTATAAATATAAATAACATATATACACTTGCAAATTCAGCGGAATAGGCTTCTTCTAAATTGGCAGTTTAGAAGAAGGAAGTGCAGGTCATTTGTCACTGTCAACAAATAGCAAGTTGAAAAGGAGAAATGCGCGATAATGACCATCACGCATTAATGCAGGCTGACGTGAGAGAGGGGGAACCAAAACAAAAGGGGAACTGCTGCAAGGGAACAGATACCTTGTTGAGAAGGATCTCCTCCAATATAAGGAGAAAAGAAAATAATCGCAATTTGGTTTCTGGGTTACAAACTCACGCTAGGCAAAAATAAAAACAGGTTCCATTGTTTTTCTAGGTAACAAATCAGGGCTTTAGCTGAGGAAAGTTTGACAGGTGCCAACTTGGCGCCAACAAAATTGTTATTGTCAAATGTTTTGAAGTGCCCAATTCTCACAAGTGTGAGTGTTTTCAAAAAACAACAAAGAGAAAAAACCAATTGTTCTGAAGGTCTTCTTTTATGATGGTTTCTCTGAGTCAAGCCTTCTTCAGGAGAGAAAATCAAACCTGAGGTCTTCAGTGCCAATCGACAGTCGGAGCTGTTGACACAAATTTCCTGGTGAGCTGGTAACCTTACAGAATTTTTTTGTTTTAAGTTAAAGACTCTTCTCAATTTGTTTTGATTTGCTGTTTTGCAGGTTTCTTTTGTAAAGTCTTGCAAGTGTTGTAAAGAAAATCAGGTTTGGAAATATCTATTTCATCACCCGAAGTCCTGAAGTCAGAGGTAACTCCATCTGCCTCCAATATTCCTGTTGCCACCATCAAGGGCAGATGAATGCTCATGAACAGAGAACTGTATGGTACCCTGTATGTAAATAACATGTTCCTAACACAAGCGCAATTCATTATGTTCCCAATGCATGGTCACAAGTTCAAAGGGATCCTAGGATCCAACGTTTTGAAAAATTTGCATGCCAAACTGTTGTATGGAGAAAAGTGTGTACACCTAAATGATATGCATGTATCAAAGACAAAAAGTGAATTGTTATTGTATTTGTCATGTGGAAGAGTCTGAATCCTTCTGATTGTATCCAGTAGAATCTTTTGAAATTCCTAGAAAGTCCCAAAAACTTTTATTTGCAAAACTATCAGAAAAATGCACAGAAAAAGTTGGAACATGTACCTTGTATGTCTCTAATGGCCTTCTTGCAACTTTGATAGTTGCCCTAGCATTTCCGTAAAACATAAGGAAGCCTACGCAGTGCTGTGTCTAAACATAGGTGACAAAGACATTGATGTTTCCCCTCACCTTACTTTAGCCATTGCTACTATGGGAGAGATCATAGATCTCAAGGATCCTTCAGGAAAGCCTCCAATGGTCTTAGCAACCAAGGAAAAGGCATCAACTGGAAAATCCTGAGACAAGGAAAAATTGAAAAGATTTCACAGAAAATGACTGGAGAAGAATTTTTTACAGCTCATTGGCAAGAATATTAAACTGCTCAAACACAAAATTGTTTGCCCAACAAAGTCTCCATACAACAGTCCCACGCTCATGTTCAAGAAGAAAGACAGTGTTTGGCAGATAGTTGTAGATTTTTGATGTCTAAACAACCATGTAATTACGGACGTGCACCCCCTTCCACAAATCAAATAGATTTTGGAAGAGTTGGAAATGCTGAATATTTCACAGCTCTTGATCTTCTTCATGGATTCTATGACATTAATCCCTGGAGAAGAACATTGGAAGACAGCATTCATGACACCTATGGGAAATAACAAATTAATTTGTCTATCCATGAGCCTGGAGAACATTCCTTTAATCTTTCTGCAACTAACCCACTTGGTTTTGGATCAGTTTTTGGGAATTTATGCTTACATTCACATCAACAATACTCATGTACTGCAGACAAACACTTCTTGCATTTATTGGATATATTGCAGCATCTTCATGAGGGGGAGTTAAATGTAAAGTTTTACAAGTGTCAACTGTTTGTACTCAAATAGTAATCTTCTGTAATTCTAATTCCATTAGTACTTGTAAAAAATTCAAGATATTTGATCTCTTCAAGGAAGAATTGACATTTACTAAATTTTACTTTTAATCCAGCATTCTTAAGGTGTTCAAAACATTTTCTAGATGCTGTACATGCAATTCAGCATCCAGTGAATAAATTAAAATTTCCTGGATATATATGAAATCATAATTCACCAAATATCCATCCAAGACAAGATTCATCATCCGTTGAAAAATGCTTGGTGAATTGTTTAGTCCCATTGGCAAACAAATAAATTTGCAATGGCCTGAGGGAGTTGAGAAAGCTGTTTTATGACAATTTTTTGGATGTATTACAAGATTATAAAATCCATGAAATAAATCCAAAGCTGTGAAATATTTTGCCTTACCCAATTCTTTAAATATTTGATGCATTTGAGGGAGTGGGTGAGGGTCAGTTATTACCATCCTCCAACCTCCATCCTTTTTTCTCACCGTCAGCATTGGTGAATTATAAGAGGAAGTGCTAATACATGCAATCCCTTCATTATTCATCTCATCTACAAATGTATTCATTACATGGCGTTGGAAATGAGGAATGGGATATGGTTTTCTGTTCATGGGTTCCTCAGTGTTAGGGGGATAGTTGGTCTATAAATATCACACAATCCTCATGTGTCAGTTTGTGGGGCCTGTTGAAAATTGAAATAGGCAATAGAGCTGAAATACAGGATTAGAGTGGCGCCAGGAAAATGGCGAAACTAAGAAAGTTGGGGATCTGATGGGACCAAGTGCAACCTTGGGTTCCCACAAGATTCAGAATTTTTGGGGAAATCCTTTATGAAGGATAATACGCTTAGAGACAAAGTTGTCATAGAAAAGAAATTGTTTAAATAGCAAATCATTCTCTGTAATGATGATCAGTTGCTTCTGTGTTTCTTGCGCAAAAGACTGCTTGCAAAACTGCTGTTGCCAAAAGATATTTTTTGAAATACCCAAAAATAAATCAACTTCACACTAAGGTGTCAAGCATTCTGGCCTCAGCCCGGGTGACTATTGTCTAAAACTTAATTTCAAACTCATAAAGTAAGAGGTGTGGTTGCACATTTGATGAACAATGCAGAACGGAACATGAAACAGACCAGGGATCATAAAGAAAAGTGCGATATTTTGTAGTCATGATATTTATTGGACTACACTCTCTACATTCCAAAGGGAATACAGTAACTGGAAGAGATGAATGGCTTGTGGACTCCCCTTTTCATGAATCTGAGCAGTACCTAATGAATGATTTTTTAGTGTTCATATTTTAAGTGTACCTTCAACATGTTCCTGGATTAGGGGTTTCTGAATTTCTAGGTGAAGACTAGTCAAGAATTGCATTGCCTGAAATTGATGATTCGAATTGTGAGCTTCAGAACTCATTCCATATATTTGGGAAGCATTGTCATAGTAAAACTTAATCATTAGGAAAAGACTGAAATGGCTTAATTTCCAATCATCTCCCTTCTTGATTGTTTTGTAGATTATGACAAAATTTAAATGCCATTATTCCTGGAATTATGATAAAATTGTTGTTTCAATGCTGGGTTGAAAAATTTGTTGAAACGTTCATGCGAAATTTCATGGAAGTGAAATTTGCAAGAACCTATGCTTCACAAATGGTCGACTAGGCCACTAGGGAATACGCCGATGAGGTAACCCAGGAAGAAAATTGCCACACTTGATGAAATAACGTTTGTGCCAGAAGAAATCGATGAAACTACACACAATGCAGTGAGCGGAGAAAGTTCCAAATGGATAGATGGCTGCTTGCCTCCATCAAAAAAATTTGCATGCACAACACAAAATGGGGCATTGTTTCTACAGCTGGTCACGGATCGCGTTCAACGACCTGTTTCACACTTCCTAGCTAACTGGCTTCCTACACAGGACTCATTATTTTTGGCAGTAACGCTGGGTTTAAATGGGGTCAACAGAAATGAAGCTGAAACTTAAAAGGCCCACACAGTTGAGAAAATTACTCTCCCGAATCCATACAGCTGTTGTGCCACTGCGAATTCCGCCCGCAAATTAAAATGTAAGTTTATTGGGAATTGGATGTTGCGAAACAGTTTTAAGTGTGCACAAAAAGCCCTTCTACTGGCAGGTGCGCGTTCAGTTCCCACCTGCCCGCCGGACATGGGATTCTGAAAATCAGGAAGGTGGAGGTTCAGAAAGTGAAAGTCACCTAGAGATTGACATGTTCGATGCATGAAATTTACCTGAGAACCTAGTGCCCCCTAGTATAGTAGGGATTCCAAGCAGGGCTGGATTAAAACAAATTTTGGCCTGATGCTGCATCAAAAATGGGCCTGATTTTACTTTTCAAAAAAGAAATTTGAATTTTTCCTTACATGATTAGAAATACAATTTGTGGAGAAGAAAGGGTCCCTGAGGCTAGAATTCAATCACACATAAATACGGTACAATTACATCACAATGGATCTCTTTAAAATAAATTTTTTGTAATAGTGAATTTTTCTTGGTGCTGGCAGTTTTTCCATGGGCACCATCTTGTAGAAATCTCAATCTAATGAACTCATGTTGGGCTGTTATCTCATTATAAGAACATTTTGGGATTCATTCTGTGCACAGGCTCTAGCAATTATTTCATGAATGGCAGAAGGAATGAAAAGGTGAAGCATTCCAATTTCTTGAAAGACTAGAGATTTTGTAGAGAAATCTAGGCATTCATAAAAGGAACAATATGATGTATGGTATTTCTTAAAAATTATTTAGCTATATTTTGAAATGCATGCCTTTCTTTCAAATGAAGTGTATCGTAGGACAGTGTTCCCCAACCTTTTTGGGACTGCAAGCTGGCAAATTTTCATAAAATTTTTTGTGAACTGGCAAATTACTCAAAGGTTTGTCTGGAGACTGACAAAGCTTTATAAAATGATTGCAGACCCAAAAATGTTTTCTTGTAAGGCTTTATGGCAGGCATTTAACAAGTTTCTGCTTTGTTTGTAAAAATTAAGAACCAATGAAGCAGCTATAGTGAAATGTTTCCAAAAATTAGGAAGGTGGGCTTGAAGAAAGGTTTATCATACTTCGAAAGAATCAATTGCTTCAGCAAGTGAAAATTTGGCTGAAGTGTTGTGAGAAAAGCCAAATTTTGTATTTTTGTTGGACAATTCAAACCAAAATTGATTTTCCAAAAATTTTGATTAAAAATCACACGCTTCATTGCTACACATGATGAACGTATAATGGGGAAAAAAATTTCCTGCAGACCGGCAAAAACTGTCACTGACTGGGGCAGGTCTGCAGAACACTGCTTGGGGAACACTGTCCTACAAGACATGTTGATTTCTCCATTTCAAAGATCAGACAGGTATGAGCAAATAAGTTTATTCAGAAGAAAGTACAGACTTTCTTATTGCCCAAAGGCAGGCTTAATAAAATGCAATAACTATTCTTTTCAAAAGTTTACTCTTCATTTCATCAGAATACTTACTAATCATGATAGGTCTTGATTGATCTGTTTTAGATGCTTTTTAGGGTTATGGCCCTTCTCCAATGAATTCCAATCTGAAATACTGCATGTATGTTAAGAACCAATCATCACAAAACTCAATTATGCTCTATGTACTCCAGATGTATATTCTTCAACATAAAACTTAGTGCACTTGAGAGTTAATTTGATGTGCTTTGTTAAGAATGTGCACAACAGTATCAGTGGCTCCTTCCATGGCACAAACAATGTATACATAATAAAATAAATTCATGATGATGATGTTTCTGTGTGAAAGAAACATTTCTGATCATAATTTTAACCAGAACTTGGAATGCATGTCAAAATTTCATCAACTTATTCCATACATTCTAAAATTCACCACATTTTAACTAATGGATGCCAAACTTGGGATATTAAAAAAAAATGCTGTGCCCATTAGCACTTCAGTTAGAAAAAATTGCATTTCTGAATGAATGCTAAAGTGAAGAAAAAGTTTAAAATATTATTCTAATATCCCGCCAAAAATGTTTGGAGATAGATTCAGAAATCTTCTGAAGTTTATCATTGATATCATTGAAAAAACTTGCAGTGTTTATGTTAAACTGCAATGAGCAGCTCCACACAAAAAACCAAGAGAAATAATATTCTGCAACTTTGAAATATTTTGGAGGGTCTAAGGATGCACAGCAGAGAAAGGGTTAAATAAAATTATTCTTTCACATCACAAATGTAGAAAAAATCCTGATCTTTCAGAAAAAAATACTTTTTTGAGCACCATGAAATCATTTTGGAAGATTTTTTAGGCCACCAAAGAATTTGAAATGGGACAAAAGTTACAATTTCATCCAGCCACTTGGTGAGTTAATGAATTGAACTCTTTGATTGGATTTTCTCCTCCCCATGATTGGTTGGCACTTTTTCTTCCTGTTTCTTTCTTTGTTTCCTTTCCTCATGAAGGAATGATTGTGTGCTCTCTTCCAATTGTTATGCCTTTGATCTGCTCTCCTCTTCAAGGAGTTTTATGTACAGTGTGCTGGAATTTATTTTTTGATGCCTGTATTTTTTTCATAAATACTATCGTCTATTTTATGTTTTTGCAGGGTTTTGATAATTTAAAAAAAAGTTAGAATTCCCCAGCCCAAGAATTTTAAATTTTAAATTCCTCAGCTTGGAGAATTTTTTTTCCAACTCTCCAGGGGCCTATTTCCCTGGTGGGCCTAATGCTGCAGCATCNGGCCATAGAAAACGTTTCAAGAAGGGAGATAAATTGTGAGAGGACTCACATTCCACATCAATCAGCCAATTCAAGAAGATTTTCTTTTCTAACAAACAAGCTTTCAACATACAATTCATGATTTTTTTTGTAAGATGGTCACTCTGAACAAACCAATCTGAAATATCTCAATGCAAATGAACTCAGTACTGAAATAAATCCAAATTGATAAAATTATAAATTTATTCAAGGCTAAGATATATTTGGAGAAAAAATCAAAATATATTTGTATTAGAGTACTGCTTGACCACCATGAATAATATAAACATCAGTATCACAATACCATTGCATTGGGTTTAAATGTAAAATATGGACCTCCCGTCACTGATCATAGCATCAAATTGTATTGCATAGTCAAAACTGATGCCATATTCAAGGCATATGTATATACACATTTTTCCCATTGAAACCAGCAATCTTACTATTCAAAGGAGTATACCCAAAACATATGCAATATTCACCAGTTATGATTTGTTATGAATCAAGATAATCCAGAGCATTCATGTATGGTGTATTTTTCATAGTTATTTATTGTATGATTCAAGTATATATACATTTTTCCCATTGAAACCAGCAATCTTACTATTCAAAGAAGTATACCCAAAACATACGCAATATTCACCAGTCATGATTTGTTATGAATCAAAATAATCCAGAGCATTCATGTATGGTGTATTTTTCATAGTTATTTATTGTATGATTTAATTTGATTTGTGGAGTGAGAAAATGAAATATTTTGAATGAAAACAAGTGTTCCTTCTTTGGTTTTTATTTAACCTGCAATTTTCTGTTTCTGCACAGTGTATTGATGCTTAACACATATTACAAGCAAGAACTGCAGTTGAAGATCTTACTCTAAAATTTGGAACTGTAAATTTCTGCCCTCCCAAATAATCAGATAATATTTACTCAACTAACCCTTACAAGAAAAGTTTTTTTAAGACCACAAAATTTGAATTGCCAACAGGAAAACTTAATATTATCACAATACAATTCTGATTCAGTTATCCAGGGACTTGGAGCAGAGCCGGAGCCCGGAGCAGAGCGATTTTAGCAGGAGCGGAGCAGAGCCCGGAGCAGGCAAAATTTTTGGCTGCTCCAGGCTCCAGGCCTCAAATAAAATTCGAAAAATTTGGAGAGAACCCCCAGCAATATTTGACTGTTTGGCTGGCACCAGTCAACAAAACTACCTCCCTTTAAGGCAGCCAAGTCATCAAACCCTGAACATTCTTCCCCTTGTTCCTCAATTATTATTGGGTTGAGTGAGGGATTATCCTAAATCCATTTTTTCTCAACAACCTCAAAGATGTGGATGCTTGTGTGCTACACAAGTATCCCATGGTTAAGTTGTATTTACTTTTCAATGAAATCTAAAAAATGGGTTAGTTTGTGAGATATACAAGGGATCTAACAAAAGTTCTTGGAATACACATTGAAAAGGCCCACACATGAGCTGAAAAACAATTATACTTTAGGCAAAACATGTTCTTTGGCACAAGAAAAAAGTCAGCCCTGTTCTACCCATTATTTTGAATGTTTTGCAAAAGTCGCCCTGGCAGAGTTCCCCTCAAAAGATGAGGCACCCTTCCTGCAGATTTTGTTGTTTTAGCCTAGCTCTCCTCTCAGAACTCTTGAAATCAACATAGCATTAATTCCAAGAGTTGCCTCCAGGTCTTGCAAGGTAATTACACTGTATCATGTGATTCCACCCTGCTACATGTGATAGTTTGGCTGGTGCAAGCCAACAGCAGTCCCTCCCTTAGAATAAGTCATTAACATCTTGCTGGAAATATGCATCCCCTGGTTGCTCTACTACAGTAAAGGTGGACACTTCATACTCAATAGTCTGGACCAGTGTCCCCCAAACATTTTTGGCCCACAGACCAAGCAATTTTCAGAAATTTTGTTGTTTTGGAATGGCACATTTCAAAAATAATTTCTGCACACTGGCAAAGTTTCATAACACTTTTGCAGACTCAAAAATGTTTTGCTTGAAAGACTTCATGGGAGGTATTCAAAAAGTTTGCTTGATTGAAAAAATTAAGCCAAGAACCAATGATGCAGCAACAGTACAGTGGAATGTCTTCAAAAATTTAGAGAAGTCAGCTTAAAGAAATGTTTCTCTAAATAAAAATTAAAATAATTTGTTTCAGTAGGTACAATTTTGTTTGAAATATTATTAGGAGAAAAGCCAACTTTCATTGTTCATCATTATTTCAAACTGCAATTAACTTTCTGAAATTTCAGATAAAAATAACACACTTCATTGCTCCTTTTGATTTATTATGCAGAGGAAAATTTCCTGCAGACTGGCAAAAAACTTCTGCAGACTGGCACTGGTCTGTGGACCATGGGTTGGGGAACACTATTCTTTACATGAAAATTCAGGGGACCAGAAAAAAATCTTACTCAGATAATGTTTTTACAGAACCTCTTTAACACAGGTAGTGGCCCATATGGGCCTCTATACCTATATTATAGCTGAATATAAATTCACAAAGATTGGAATTTCTATGCCCTATTGTGATGAACTTCTATTACTGTACATGCAAGTCAGATTTTCCTAGTCTGTGACAAAAATTTAAAAATGTGCATTGCCTATAGAGCACACATAGACTGTAATAAAAAATCTATACTGTATAATGAGATTATTGATGAAAATTATTTTGTAAAAATAAAATATTTATAGCATTGTTCCTGTGGAACAAATGCTGGGACCAAGAAAAATTTTTTATTGCAAAAAAAATTATGAAAAGATTCACTGTTATGGTGAAAAGAGTCAGGAGCACTGGAGCAGAGCACCAGCCCAGAGCACATGATTGTGTCTGGAGCGGAGCAAAATTTTTTTTTACCCTGCTCCAAGTCCCTGCATATGTCATATCTGGATTCCCGTCTTTTTTGGGGTGGTGGAATTACGTTGAAATTTCCAAACCTTATTGTCGTTCAGCCTCTGCAGAGATTATATCCTGAACAAAAATCTTCCCTTTCTGCAAATTTGGCCTAACGTCATACTGCTAAAAAATCCAGAAAGTTGTAAAAAAATCATCTTTTGAAAAAAACCAGATGAAACTTGTACAATTGTAAAGGAAAAATGTCATTTCTTAAGAACTGGAACAACCTCATATGCCTGAACTGGAGCATTGTTGTCAAGATAAAAATGGAATTTTCTTGTAAATGAAATTCTTCCCTGTGGTATATATGTATAGCATTGGTGCACTTTTCATTTAATGTGTGCATTCATTTATTATGTTTATTACATTTGTGTAAATTCTTTGTGTGCCCAAAATTTTTGGCGCCGCCAAAGTTGCAGGCACCACCTTCTGTGGTGCCTTGGTGACAACAGGCACCACTTCAGACACCACCTTAGGAGTCCCAGTGGTGGTAGTAGTACTTGTAAATACCCCAGTAGTTTTTGGAGCAGCCACTGCCAAAAAGAGATAAAAGTAATATGCTGGCTGATTAATGTGTACAGTAAAATGTTTTGTTGTGTGTTTTGTCTTTTGTGTGGAAAAGAAAACCAAAGAAAAGAAAGCAGAAGTAGGAGATTGATTTGTGTTGTATGTTGTTTTTCCCTCCTCCTGTCTTTTCTGTTTGCTGTTTTTCTGTTTGCTGTTCTGTTCCTGTGGACAAGCAAAAAGGCCTACCAACCTGTTGGAGAAGCCCTGCTTGGCTTAGCTGGCTCCAGGTACCTGTCCCATGGCTGGGCAACCCTGTCCATCCCCTCCCATATCCTGACACACCTGACAGGCCCAAGCAGCCGTTCTTTCTGGGAAGCACAACAAAAGCTCTCCTGAAAACCAGTACTTGACCTACATCTCCTAAGTACTGACCTGCAGCCCTGCCTGAAGGACACAGTGCATCAGCAGCATCTCTCCAGTGAAGGTGATTGCCTGGCCAAATGCCTTGGACAGCCCAACATCCTCACCACACGCATTGTCGCAGTCCAAGACCGCATCTCTGACCCAGCATTCCCTGTCTGTGCCAGACACCGCCAAAACAAGCCCCAACATGACAAATGACAGCAATGACATCTGTGAAAAGTTCAAGAAATTCGTTTTTAGTCACTTCAACAATTTTGCAATTTTTAGCTTTTTACTCACTTTTTAGCAGAGATTTTTAAGGTTAAAACTCTTCAGAACACTTTGCAGCAAAGACAGGAAAGGCACCTAAAAGATCAAATGGAAACAATGAATATCCCATGGAAGCCTCAGGAGACCCATCACTTTCTGAAAAATTTGTTGCTCCCGACGCCCGCTGTTGTCTTGTACAAAAATCGGTTAAAAAAGGCCGGAAAATTTTTAAAATTAATTGAGAAACTTCTTCTAGGCAATAGTAACTCCTGAAAATTTGAGCATCTTTGGGTGAACTGCCAATTTTTCGCCTCCGGGTTCTAACTGCCTTAAAGTTTTGCACCGGCAGCTTCCCTTCCCGTGGATTCCCCCTTCCAGGAATGGTAATAACCATTGCCAGATCCATGACGCTATTAAGCGCCACTCAGCATGAATGTGGAGAGGAAAAGAAATTCTGTGCACTGGTGTTTTTCACTTGTGTTTGGGTTCTTGCTTCTTATTTCTCTGAGAGCAAAACGGGTGGAACCTTTTTCATTTTTGTCAGGGGTGATTCTGTTATCCTGGAAAAGAGGAACACTCTTTTCCTGCGCCATTGAAAAGAGTAATCACTCTTTCCAGTAATTTAGCTATCCTTGAAAAGCTCCCCCATTCTTTCCAGTAATTTAGCTTCTGTGGAAATGTGTTCCATTTCACAACTCAACCTTGTCAAACTAATGATGGCACAGATTGGGACAGTCGTTAGTATGATTTTACAATGTAAAATGAGGGCTGACCTTCCCAAGAATAATGATTCTTGAGAAGGTTTCCACTCTCTGCTGTACAGTGATTGGGTTGTAATGTAGAGTGTAATATATTGCATGAGACAGTGATTGCACACTGTATCATTGCACGGATTGCCCCAGTAATAGTGGCAGAAACCTTGTCCTCAAGGATGGTGCCACAAAGAATGCCCTTCCCTGTTCTATTCTGAACTAGTATATAAATGCCAGGATTTCCCTCCTGCTCTTCAGAATCATTCTAGAGTTGAACCAGGGAAGTTAAGGCTTAGCTACCCTAAATACTTGTTTGGAGTAAACTGTAGTTTGTATTCTCAGTCCCTTGGACTTAAAGGTTTTCATCTGTGGTTGTGTTTGTGAATGTTGTCAGCCAGTATATAATAAAGTGTATATACTCAACTCACAGTATCCTTTTAATTTCTCAGTCAGGGGAAATTAGGGGGATAACATCCTCCTGGTACATTTGGAACAGTGCTCATGCAACGTTGCAGGGATCCCATTTTTGAGGGATTTTGAGGTAGACCAATGGTCCTCTTGCTAGATGGGATTTTATTGGTAGAGTGGAGTTTTTGTCTCTTGATGGCCGCCTTATGGATTGAATAACCAAGCTTTCCTTGTCCCTTTGAGATGGGACTGAGAGGGGATATTCCCCCCTGTCGATAGGGTATTCCAGGTTACTGGAGAATATATTCTCTGCATGACTCTGACAACCGAGAGCTGCGCTTTGTTCAAATCTTGTATTGTGGAGATTCCGCAAAACATTGGTCTGATGTTTGGGTCTGCTACTACCAAGGCAAAAGTTTCCTTCTTTGTTAAGGTTTTGGCAAATGCCAATGGATCTGATGGTTTTTGTAGCCTTTGCCTTGTCCATTCCCTACAAAAAGAGGTGAAATGTTCGCATCCTCTCATTCTGCTTGTGACAGTTCGCCACAAAGAGGCTCAGGAGAAGGCCTTCTGTATGGTTGCTGATGTCAAATCATCTAGGACTTGTGGTGGTTGTACTATGCATGGGAACATTTTTATACTCTGAAGGGGCAATTTGTAATTGTGAGCCAGCCATTCTGGCCCATTCCACCAGAAAGTGCTGTTAGCTAGGGTTCTGTAGTTGCATCCTCAGGATGCGAGATCTGCTGGATTCTCCTTCCCAGAGACGGGTTTCCATTGTGATTTTGTTGTTGTTTTCAAAATCAGGTCAACCCTGCTCTTCATGAACAGTATGGACCTTGTACTGTCTGCTTTTATTTGACTTAGCACAACCTTAGAGTCTGTCCAGAGGATAATTTTCTGTGCTTTGCAGTTGGGTGTCTTCTTTATTTCTTTGTAGATTGTGACAGCTAGTGAAGCTGCAGATAATTTCAATCAATTTATCTTGACTCTTTTGTCCAACTGCTTTCCCTTTGTCTTCCTTGGATTGTTCTTTTTTGGTTTGAGAGGAACCAGTTTGGATCTTCCCACAAGGAGGGAAACTTTGTGAAATGTTTCACTTTTTGAAATGTTGTAGGCTACAACGCCAAGAGCATTTTGGCTGGCATCGCAGAAGATGTGTAGTTCTCATAAGAGCTTGTTCTTGACCTTCACGGCTCTGTTCACTCAAATTTTCACTATTTCCGCTGTTTTGTGGGCAAGCTTCTTCCATATTTGAGAGTCTTCTGAACTGAGTTCTTTGTTCCAAGGTGCTTTTGGATGTTCCTTGTGGACATTTTGGAAGGTTTGCTTGACATAGGTGTGGAACGGGGTAGCAATTCCCAGTGTGTCAAATAGGCATGCTATAATCCCAGCCACCATTCTTTTTGCTTTTATCCCTGCTTCAGCTAGACAGAGGATCTTTTTGGCGCATGCAGACAGGGTGTTGTCCAGAGGATTGTAGGAGATCCCCAGAATTTTGTAGGGTTCAAGCGTTGTTTCTTCAGTGGGGAAGGTTCTGACCTTTGTGAGGTTAAACTTTCCTTCTCCCAGGATGTCTTTTGTTCTGGAGAGTCTATCCTTTACCTTGAAAAGGTCTTCTCCAACAATGAGGACATTGTCCACATAGGTTCATTCCTCCAGTTTGATTCTTTTGGTTTCAGAGATTTGCCCTGCCTTTTCTGCCTTCCTGTATAGGAACCGGACGGAAGCATTCACCATGGAGGGTGCGCAATTTATTCCCCAAGGGATGTGCTTGAATCTAAAAAATGTTGGTGTAGATGACCTGTCTTGATTCTTTACAGGCCATCAAAAAATAAAGAGCCAGCTGTTGTCCTCCGTAAGTTTGATTTGTTCAAATGCTTTCTTTATATCTGCAATGGCAAATGAGTCAGCAAATTGGAGGCAAAGAAGCACATTTAGAATCCTTGGTAGAATATTGGGTCCCTGATCTAATATGTTGTTAGTTGACGCTCTATCTTTATCAGCGGAATTTCCCACAATTACTACCTGCAGAGGGGTGCTGGCACTGGCTGGCCATTCTACCCTGTGGTGGGGAAGTTCTGTAAAGAGGTATCCTCTATTCTGGAGCTCTTCTAGGGTGGTTGGGACTATTACCCAGTCTTTTATCCATTTTTCTATGAACTCTTTGTAGGCTTTGGCTAGTCTCCCCCCCCCCTTTTGAGGAGTTGGAAAACTGATTGGCTATGTTGTTCTCCTGTTCTCAGATTTGGTGAGCAGTATTTGTCAAAGTTGCTCCTCTTGAGCAATGGCGCAATGACTCTTCCATCTTTTGCTTGGGATAGCAATTTCAGGTATTCAGTGAGGAGGGCTTTGGCTTCTTGTTTTTCTTTGTCTTCATCTCCTAGAACGTTCAGCCAACTTGTTGCAGGCTTCTCTCAATTTCCTGATTTACCTGTATGTCAGCGGTGTTTAGTTCTTTTGCTGTTGCCAAAAATATAACAGGAGCTTTGCTCTTTGTATCAACTATGCTTTTACCTTCTAGGTGTCCCCTTGGGAGAAGACCAGCATTTGTGGTCAGATGTTGGAAAGTCTTTGTGGTGTAGAAGGCTTCCCTTAAGGGGGAGAAGATTGGGATCAGATTTGATCCCCCCAGGATCAAGTCAACGTTACTTCTTTGGAGGTGATGACCCTAGGGTCAGCCATTCTGTTTTTCTGGTCTTTGAACACACTCAGAGTGTGCAGATTCGTTCCCACCCAGGAAGTTTTCACTCAGACTATGGAAGCTGTTGTTGTTGACATAACTTTGTCTGCTGAGTGCGGTCTGAGAGAGAGTTCTACAAAGTACCATGCTTGAATTTGGTCTGGATTTTCTCTGTCTTGGAGACCTGACATGGTGTAGCCCTTCTGATGCCTTTTCAGAGGTAGATTCAATCTTTTGACAAGACTTTTGGTGATGAGATTCAGTTGTGCCCCTGAGTGGAGAAGGGCATAAATGGGTTTTTGGGATCCCTCCTGCCTCAACTCTTCAACCTCTAGAAATGATCTAGGTCTTGGAGTGAGGTTGAGGTAGATCTTCACAGGTTCTAGTCAATCTTTCTTTCTGGAGGGTTTTGCTTCCAAACTGTCTGAAGACTTGGAGGCGTCAGTTTTGGCCAGAGACTCAAGTTTGGAGTGGAATCTTTCTTCCATAAATTTCAGCAAGGTGGTAATGTTGTGTGACAGCTCGGAGTTGTCCTTTCTCTTATTGAATCTGGAGCCACTGAATCCACCACCATTGAATCCTGAGTTAGGTTTTTGACCTCCTTTTTGACAAATAGACAAGTGGTGTCTATTGACAAGACTGTTCCCACCCAGGAAGTCCATAAAAAGCTTGCCCGCAAAACAGCCAAAATAGTGAAAATTTGAGTGAACAGAGCCGTGAAGGTCAAGAACAAGCTCTTATGAGAACTACACATCTTCTGTGATGCCAGCCAAAATGCTCTTGGGGTTGTAGCCTACTACGTTTCAAAAAGTGAAACATTTCACAAAGTTTCCCCCCTTGTGGGAAGATCCAAACTGGTTCCTCTTGAACCAAAAAAGAACAATCCAAGGAAGACAAAGGGAAAGCAGTTGGACAAAAGAGTCAAGATAAATTGATTGAAATTATCTGCAGCTTCACTAGCTGTCACAATCTACAAAGAAATAAAGAAGACACCCAACTGCAAAGCACAGAAAATTGTCCTCTGGACAGACTCCAAGGTTGTGCTAAGTCAAATAAAAGCAGACAGTACAAGGTCCATACTGTTCATGAAGAGCAGGGTTGACCTGATTTTGGAAACAACAACAAAATCACAATGGAAACCCGTCTCTGGGAAGGAGAATCCAGCAGATCTCGCATCCTGAGGATGCAACTACAGAACCCTAGCTAACAGCACTTTCTGGTGGAATGGGCCAGAATGGCTGGCTCACAATTACAAATTGCCCCTTCAGAGTATAAAAATGTTCCCATGCATAGTACAACCACCACAAGTCCTAGATGATTTGACATCAGCAACCATACAGAAGGCCTTCTCCTGAGCCTCTTTGTGGCGAACTGTCACAAGCAGAATGAGAGGATGCGAACATTTCACCTCTTTTTGTAGGGAATGGACAAGGCAAAGGCTACAAAAACCATCAGATCCATTGGCATTTGCCAAAACCTTAACAAAGAAGGAAACTTTTGCCTTGGTAGTAGCAGACCCAAACATCAGACCAATGTTTTGCGGAATCTCCACAATACAAGATTTGAACAAAGCGCAGCTCTCGGTTGTCAGAGTCATGCAGAGAATATATTCTCCAGTAACCTGGAATACCCTATCGACAGGGGGGAATATCCCCTCTCAGTCCCATCTCAAAGGGACAAGGAAAGCTTGGTTATTCAATCCATAAGGCGGCCATCAAGAGACAAAAACTCCACTCTACCAATAAAATCCCATCTAGCAAGAGGACCATTGGTCTACCTCAAAATCCCTCAAAAATGGGATCCCTGCAACGTTGCATGAGCACTGTTCCAAATGTACCAGGAGGATGTTATCCCCCTAATTTCCCCTGACTGAGAAATTAAAAGGATACTGTGAGTTGAGTATATACACTTTATTATATACTGGCTGACAACATTCACAAACACAACCACAGATGAAAACCTTTAAGTCCAAGGGACTGAGAATACAAACTACAGTTTACTCCAAACAAGTATTTAGGGTAGCTAAGCCTTAACTTCCCTGGTTCAACTCTAGAATGATTCTGAAGAGCAGGAGGGAAATCCTGGCATTTATATACTAGTTCAGAATAGAACAGGGAAGGGCATTCTTTAGGAGCTTTTCAAGGATAGCTAAATTACTGGAAAGAGTGATTACTCTTTTCAATGGCGCAGGAAAAGAGTGTTCCTCTTTTCCAGGATAACAGAATCACCCCTGACAAAAATGAAAAAGGTTCCACCCTTTTTTCTCTCAGAGAAATAAGAAGCAAAAACCCAAACACAAGTGAGAAACACCAGTGCACAGAAGTTCTTTTCCTCTCCACATTCATGCTGAGTGGCGCTTAATAGCATCATGGATCTGGCAATGGTTATTACCATTCCTGGAAGGGGGAATTGACGGGAAGGGAAGCTGCAGGCGCAAAACTTTACGGCAGTTAGAATCCGGAGGCGGAAATTGGCAGTTCACCCAAAGATGCTCAAATTTTCAGGGTGAGTTACTATTGCCCTAAAGAAGTTTCTCAATTAATTTTAAATTTTTTCCGGCCATTTTCAACCGATTTTTGTATGAGATGATGGCTGGCGTCGGGAGCAACAAATTTTTCTGAATGTGATGGGTCTCCTGAGGCTTCCATGGGATAGTCATTGTTTTGCATTTGATCTTTTAGGTGCCTTTCCTGTCTCTTTGCTGCAAAGTGTTCTGAAGAGTTTTAACCTTGAAAATCTCTGCTAAAAAGTGAGTAAAAATCTAAAATTTGCAAAATTGTTGAGACTAAAAAAGGATTTCTTGAACCTTTCACAGATGTCGTTGCAGTTGTTTGTTGTGTTGGGGCTTGTTTTGGCGGTGTCCGCCACGGAAGGGGAATGCTGGGTGAGCGATGAGGTCTTGGACTGCGACAATGGGTGTGGTGATGATGTTGGGCTGTCCAAGGCGTTTGGCCAGGCAATCACCTTCACTGGGGAGACGCTGCTGATGCACTGTGTCCTTCAGGCAGGGCTGCAGGTCAGCATTTAGGAGATGTAGGTCAAGTACTGGTTTTCAGGAGAGCTTTTGTTGTGCTTCCGAGAAAGTATGGCTGCTTGGGCCTGTCAGGTGTGTCAGGATATGGAAGGGGATGGACAGGGTTGTCCAGCCATGGGACAGGTGCCTGGAGCCAGCTAAGCCAAGCAGGGCTTCTCCAACAGGTTGGTAGGCCTTTTTGCTTGTCCACAGGAACAGAACAGGAAACAGAAAAACAGCAAACACAAAAGACAGTAGGAGGGAAAAACAACATACAAAACAAACCACACTCCTACTTCTGCTTTCTTTTCTTTGGTTTTTTCTGTGGTTTTTTTCCACACAAAAGACAAAACACAGGACAAAACATTTCACTGTACACATTAATCAGCCAGCATAGTATTTCTATCTCTCTTTGGCAGTGGCTGCTCCAAAAACTACTGGGGTATTTACAAGTACTACTACCACCACTGGGACTCCTAAGGTGGTGTCTGAAGTGGTGCCTGTTGTCACCAAGGCGCCACAGAAGGTGGTGCCTGCAACTTTGGCGGCGCCAACAATTTTGGGCGCTGTAAAAATACAACAAAGGCCGACTTCTCAATCCACGTTAAAGATGGGGTGGCCCACCTAGAGGCCAATCTGGACTCATGGAACACCTTAGAAATGCTGGTCAGGGTCTTGGGAGAAGCTGGGGCCACTTCTTTTCTCGGATTCTCAATCTGGCTGGTGAAGTACATCAGATCCAAAGTTAGTATCCTTTTTCTCAATTTTTCTAAAAACACAAAAATTAAATTCCTAATAAAATATTTTTTGTGCACATACTAAACAGCTTTTGCTCTATGCTTGCTGCTCTCTTTCTCTTTGTGCATGGTTGTATTTAGAACCTTAAAAAAAAAAAAGATGAAGAAGCCTCTAAGAAGGAATATGTCTTGGATACTCTTCCACCCATTAACTTTAATGAAATTGGGGAGGATGAGTTTGAAGTTTTCTCCCGCAATTATGCAGACATAAGAGCAAGATCTCCAAGAATTTCTTCTTTCAGGCAAGGTAAATAGTTGTGCATGAAAGTACAAAAATATTTGCATGAGCAGATACTAACATATTGGCCTGCTCTCTTTGCTTTGCTTTTTTGGGCTAACCATATTTACAGTGGTCGTCCATCCGGAACCTACTTCATCAAGTGGACCAGAGGACTCTGAATCAGTGCTTTAAGAAGGAGACTGGTACTGAACAGAAGGTTGAGGATCTTCTGGGACTGGAGGAGATGGAAGAACTCCCAGGGACTAATCTCTTTAGAGCTTAGCCTCCTGTAAGATGCTGTTGTCGTAAATTAGTTAATTTAGATCTTTTACAATCTCTGAATCCAGACATCTCTAGATCCTTCAATCATATAACTTACCGTTGCAAGTTATAGTTAAACTATTTTCAACAATTCCTTGAGAGGAGATTTCTTGATCCTTGTTACCGGGCAAAGTAAATCCAACTCCTCTTTTATAAAATAGGTGAGTGAGCTTTATTTCGTATTCAACAGCAAAGATACAGTACTCTAACAAACTTCGGACAGCAATGAGCGTGCGATCAACGGAGAACAGGCGACTATATAGATTTGCTCAGGTAAGGTTGGGCAAGAATGGTCAGACCAGGATCTGACCTCATTCTAGGTGAGGTTGCGTAACCTTGTGGCGTGTGACTTGCGGGAGATCATGCAGCGAAACCGTGATCCAGACAACGTGACTTTATTTGGAGTGTTGTCTGCTAGGTGAAAGGGAACGCAGCAAAGTTATTGATGACAAATTCTCCGCGGACAAATAAAAAAAATAAGTCCTCTTATTTTCCCACATGCCAAGGCATGTTTTTTTGGCACCAGATTCCTTCATCACCCTCATTTGAGGTGTGCAGGAATTCATACAGATCTACTTGACTGTAAACAGTCGAAGAATTATCCATATGTAGGAACCTGCCTCGTAGAGTACAGTTCAGTTCCTTTCANGTAAACAGTCGAAGAATTATCCATATGTAGGAACCTGCCTCGTAGAGTACAGTTCAGTTCCTTTCAGAGAACCCATTGGTTGGTTCTTCAATTTTTTCCGGTGATTTCTTTTTGATAAGGACTATTATTTTAAGTCCTATTGAGAATTGTCTGATTGTAATTCTAAAGTCCCTCAATCTTTCCAGAAATCGCTTCCAAATAAATTGGCGCTCAGTCTTCCACAGTAAATTCGCAAAAAGTTAATAAAACAGAAAGTCAACACAGCAAGTCAATCAACAGAATGTTTCGATTTGCAAAGTTTTTGCTTTTGGCCTGCGCGGTTTTCGCGTTTGATGACAATTGCGTTAACGTGGGCCAGAAGTATTATTGAAAAGACGTCTGCGAGGCAAGGCATTCCTCGTATTATGACAATGGTGATCTTTGTTGGTCGTGTCTTGGACTTGAAATGCGTCTCTATGCGTCATTTGAAGGTTGGTTGATTTCTTTTCTGAAATGTAGGAACAATAAATTTTAGTATTGAAACTTTTCAGAAGGTAACCTTAACGACTCAAGTTTGGTGTAGAGGAACAATGACAGAATATCTTCAGTCTGTCATCAATCCCTTATGGCTTTGCCAGGGCATGGAAAAAAAGACGGTTACTAGTACGAGTACCAGTACTGTTATTTCCTCTACGTCCTCAAAGAGTAAGTCAATCTTGATTTAACCATCAAACAGTAGAAATATTTTCCTTTCTAATTTAGAATTTGTAATCACAACCTTTGCACCGGATTCCACAACAATTGAATCTTCGGTTGTTCTGGAGTTCAGTACTGAGACATCCATTTCTTCATCTTCTGAGTGGACAACCGTTCCATCCGAGAGAATTTTCATCCCTGGTCGAGTTGAGGATGTTCCATTGGAGGTGGAAATGCAATTGCCTATGGAAAAGCTGGGAAAATCTAATAATTCTTATGAACTACAAAAACATTCCTGGCTTTTCTATTTGCTAATTGGCATGAGCATTTTCGCCTTCTTACTGCTGGTCATTCTCTCTGCTCTGATTTACATGAAGTACAAACCTGTAAGTTCCAATGAATCTTTTAGAATTTTTCTTTTTGTAATGTTCTGCTTCTGCTGATTTAGACTAGATCATTGGTTACTTCAGTCAAGGACGCTGTAAGAATGGTTAATCCATTTTTCGACGATTTGGAAATCATTGCTGCTGGTGTTCAACCAG
Source organism: Notodromas monacha (assembly GCA_905338405.1). Lineage (NCBI taxonomy): Eukaryota > Metazoa > Arthropoda > Ostracoda > Podocopida > Cyprididae > Notodromas > Notodromas monacha. The sequence continues at coordinate 43,089 of CAJPEX010001867.1, forward strand.
TTTTGTTTGGTGAGGCTTTAGAAATGGCTGAGAGAAGTAGAACTTTTGCTTCTGTCCGTCCTTCGCAAATTAAACTTTTGAGTGAGTTTCAGGAATTTGTCTTTTTTGTACAACATTCTAATACAATCTATTTTTACAGAATATCAAGAGCTGCAGGAAGTTCCTTTGTCTGCTACAACTCAGGAGTCAAACACAGAAGAGTCAACGTGTTAGGACATTCAATGGGTTAACACGGGAAGTCTCCACCAGAAATCAAACTGCTTTGTCAAGGACAACTGTTGATAGTGCAATTTTTTTGTCACTTGCTTTATTTTAGTGGCATTTGTTGTTATGTTTTTATGCCAAATAAATTGCTTTGCTTGTTCGACATTTGGTCTTTTACTTCTTTATTTTATCGTCATAATCCCGGTTCTGGGATTCAATTGTAAACGGGGATATTGAGGCACGTTAGGGGCCATTCTAGAGGGCAACAATTCTATTGTAGTATTTTCTAGGGCACTCATGTCCCTTTGTCTTCTTCTTTTTAAAATGTATCTAAGTTTTGCATAACATAAATACATTATACACAAGAGGATAATTACAAGAAGAGTAATTGAAACAATTAAGTAAATATATCCGTAATCTCGAAAGTGTATCTGGAGATCACTGATATCTTCATTTATTTTTCTTTTAACGTCTGGGGGTAATACTTCTTCCACTGCATTTATTTCAACACGATCTAATTTAGGTATAAGAGTTTTAAACGGTCCATTGACCATAGTATATCGACAATTTGGCTTAAATTGAAGTATACCTGAATATGGTAATACATACGAATTTTCTGTAGCAGGTATTTTGTTGTCATCAGAGCCAGCACAGTATTGTGTGACTCTGCCTTTGTCAGCATCCACATAGGCAAACTCATCTTGATCGAGTTGTACAACCTTGTCCTTTGGAGCTTCTATCTCCAACATTTCACAAGAATTTTTGATTTCTTTCCCGTTGGATCCTTGTTGGACGTTTTGTAAGCAATTCACTGCTTTTACAGTGGGCGTATGTTGCCATCTGCATATTTGACATCCAGAGTATCCTATATTTCTCAAACAAGTAGGTAATTCATTATTATTTATCCCATATAAATTTGTTCCTTGTTGCAGCATGTAGGTATGAGGGATTCTAGCTTGGTACCATTTCGGAGTTCCAAGATAGGTTTCCCTTGCTATCAGCATCACATGAACACGGAATAAACCATATTTTTCTGCAGGTCTTATCACTGGAACAATTGTAATTATGTGTAATTTGCAAGGACCTAATTTTTGTTCTGAGGGTCCAGAACATCCAATAAAATTACTAGTTGTTAATGGATTAGATTGGATTATGGCCATCATTTCTGCAGCAGAGGATCCAATTAAAGATGCTCTATGTTCTGTAGCTAATATAGTAGATATAGCGGCGTGCACTGTATCATAATGATAGAGATAGGTAGGAAATTGGTATTTCATGATAGCCTCTATATCATGTATAAGAAACGATTCAATATCCATGATGTGGCTGAACTCAGATCCTAAAGTTATTAATCTCATCCAAAATCCTACAGTATCATTATTTGCGGTTCGCAGATCTTCTATAAGATCCTTGATACTGATAAATAGATCTTCCTGCCCTAAGTTAATTCTAAGGAAATTGGTTGGGTAAATGTTAACCCCTTTATTTTTTATTTGAACATCTTGGACGTGCACAATATTTCGTCTAAGTATGGGTATTATACTTAAGTGAGCCATGTCACTGGGAAGCACTATACTTGCATTTCTAACCTTTGCTTCCAAACTTTCAGTGACCAGTTCTAAATAATGGGCTTTGTGACTTATCACGTCCATAGAAATATTCATTAGTTTACTAAGAGTAGCATTGTTTTCTCTCAATGCTATTTTCAAATCCTTGAAATATTTTTGGGCAGCTGTTTGAACTTCATCGATTCTTTCCATTATACTTCCCACATCTAACGTAGACTCAATAGTCCAGAAATTATTTGGGATGCATATGGAATATAATTCTTCTACTGTTACACCTACATCTCTGGGGAAAGTTCTGATTGGAGATAGTTTATCTAATCTGTTACTATTTTAATCAATTCCCTTATCATTAGGGATCTCTTCAATTATTAACAAATTGTTCACTGGGAACACTAAAAATATCACGAAGACAAATTTTAGTGAAAAATGCATTGCTCAACACCGTGGTTGGCCAAGAACTGGTCATACCAAGGTTGAAGCTCGTTAGGTAGAACTTCTTGACTTCCTCCTTTTTGGGGAGGGAGTTCTCTTTCCTTCTTGTCTGGTTTGAAAAGGAAGTATCTTATCCAAGTTCATATCAGACAGCAATCTTGACTGAGGTTGTGAACGTTTTACCTTGACAATGGGCTCGGCTTCTTTCTTCTTTTTCTTTTTTGTAATCATATCCTTTGTGGCCTCCAAAGGGTCACGCATTGCTTCAGGCAGCCTTGATTGTTGTGGCGTGCTTGCTGCGCCTGGTTGCGTCATCATGGTTTCAGACATCGTGGGGAGTGTTTCCTCATTGGCGGCCATGATGGTTTCCTCAGCTGCTGTTGCGCCAGGAGATAGAAATCTGCCAATTTTGTCAGTTACGTCAGAAAACAATTCGGTTAATCTTTCTCGTAACGAAGGAGATCCTTGCTGTTCTATTATGGTCTTGTCTGGATCAAATGGGGAATGATAAATAGATGATTTTTCAGAGGTAGCACTACTGGGTACGGATTTAAATACTTCAGTTCTAGGGGGAGTTGCTGGAAAAAGAAGGTCGGCTTGACTTGGATTGACAATAGAATTGTCAGATTTATCCAAGGCTTGAGTGGTAGTTTCTGCTTCATCAACTTCTTCTTCAGCATTGGTTCCTTCATCCGTCTCAGCTTCTGGTTTAGTTGTGGGTTTGGTAACAGGTTTTTGAGCTGGGAACAGTTTCTGCTCAATTAAAGAAAAATCATCATTAACATCCACGATATCAATTTCGTTTTCGTCCTCCGAATTTTGAGGGGACGGTGCAGGAGAAATGGGTCGGATGTTATAAGGTTGAACGTAACTTGTATGGACAACATTGGTCCATTCGGGATGAGCATCGTCTCAAATCCGTATCACTGCTTGATTTATTACTTCTAATACAGTATACGGACCCTTGAACTTTGCACTCCACTTTTTTCCCACATCAGACAATGAATGTTGTCTTAGCCAAACCTTATCTCCCTTTTCATATTGAGTCCCTTTTCTATGCACATTTAATCTTTCCAAATATGATGCTTGTCCCTTTCTAATAGCCAGTAGTGCCTTATTTCTCCAAGACTCTAACTCTTCCCTTTTAACATCGTAGTACTCCCAAATACTTTGAAATTGGCTGGCATCATTTGGTCCAGAGAGCCAATTCCTTCTGGGCTTTATTCTGGTAACAATTTTGAATGGCGATGCCTGCAAAGCTTCATGCTTTGTCGAATTATGTACCCACGCGGCTAATTTCAATAATTCATCCCACTTACTGCAATTCTCGGGGTCAAGATATGAAGCAAAATATTCATGTAATTCCCTATGAGCTTGTTCATTTTGCCCAATCCCTTGCGGCCTATACGCGGTTGTTGTATTTGCGCGGGCTCCTAGGAAATTTGCCATTTCCTTGAATACGTTACTCAGGAAATTGGTCCCTCTATCTGTTAAAATTCTTTTGGGGGCCCCAAATGAACAGACCCAATCAGTAAGAAATAATCTAGCTGTGGCTTGGGCCGTTGCTTCACGCATCGGGGAAAGTACTTGCCATCTGAACAGTCTATCCTGTATAACTAAAATATATCTATTTCCCCATTGACTATTGGGTACTGGCCCTACCACATCGATGCTCACATCTTCGAAACATTGTTTTGGAATCCCTGTACTCAGATAAGGGGTTCTATGGGCATGAGCTTTGGTCTTCTGGCATATTTCGCACGTCTTGATGTAATTTGTGACGTCTTTTCCGAATTAGGCCAGGTGAATTCCTCCCAAAGGGAAAATACTGTTTTATCAATCCCGCTAGGCCCCATCGCTGGAGGGCCATGAAACGACGCCACAAGTTTTTCTCTGAGCTTTGGGGGAACCCATATCCTCGTACCCTTTTCTGTATCCTTGTACAATATTCCATTTTCCATACGGAAATCATTTCCAAAAGGCAACTGGTTTTTAATTGCCATAGTTATTGTGACGTCTTTTCCGAATTAGGCCAGGTGAATTCCTCCCAAAGGGAAAATACTGTTTTATCAATCCCGCTATGCCCCATCGCTGGAGGGCCATGAAACGACGCCACAAGTTTTTCTCTGAGCTTTGGGGGAACCCATATCCTTGTACCCTTTTCTGTATCCTTGTACAATATTCCATTTTCCATACGGAAATCATTTCCAAAAGGCAACTGGTTTTTAATTGCCATAGTTTCTCTTTGGATTAGTCCTCTTGACACATAGGGGATTAAATCAGTCCCTTGCAGCGTTGGTGACAAATAAGCACAAATCTTTTTCTGATGCTGCTGTGCAGGAGGGAATCTACTGAGAGCATCTGCATGAGGGATTGATAATCCCTTTCTATACTCCACTCTATAATCATACTCATTTAATTTCATAAACCAAGTGATAGCGCAACTGCTGTCACTTTGACGTTGCCTGCTTAAATAGGGGATTGCTATATGATCAGTTCTGATCACAAATTTGTGCCCCCACAAGTATGATCTAAACTGCTGTACCCCATAATACACTGCTAAAAGTTTGCGGTCTGTAACCCAGAAACCGAATTGCGATTATTTTCTTTTCTCCATA
>CAJPEX010001868.1:0-18969 GCA_905338405.1 Notodromas monacha
ATTTGTTTCATTAGGCGCCGACCAGTCAAAGCCTTTTCCTGAGGCCAGCGACATTGATAGATCGGATTTTCACCGTGACCCTTTTTTTGCCTTGGGTGCAGGGCCAGGGTGGTGGATCGTTGATACACAATCGGGTTTTTGGAGGGCAGGGGGTTAAAGTTGGCAAAGAAAACTTCCCGTGTGGGCCGGCATCGATTCTTCTCTCTTTTTTTTTCGTCATGGAAGAAAGGCGTGTTGGTGAATGTCAACCATTTGACGTGGCAAAAGTTTTTTGCAAAAAAAAAAAGAGGGGCGATGTGGACAAAGGTGGGACTGTCGTCTTGTTTTCTTGATGCTATAAGTGCTGGTCGGACAGATTTGGCGAGTCTGCTGGCTTCCTCAGTTTGCGATAAAATTGGATCCCGGTTGGGGGGTCTTTTTTTTTTGCCAAAGAAAGACGGGGAAAAAAGGGGGGGTTTCGCGAGGGCATCTTGGAGTTCACGAGTTATACGAAGCAGTGAAGTAAATGCTATGCAATATCATGCGAGAGTTCTCGGGTGTGGTTTGAAAAATGATGCGCACGCCGGGGTGCGGCATTCCTTGTTGCGCCTCTGGGCTTCTTTGAAATTCTAAAACGACGACTTCGTTTTCATGTCTTTATATCCGACAACGAGGTACAGTACTTGCGAGGTTTATTTATTTTTTTACATATTTTTATTTCCTTGCGTTGTTTTGACACCGACTGGGTTAGGTTGCCTCCTCGGCAATATCTTAGGGCCTGCATCTCGTTTGTGGGGCGTTGTTTGAATTCTTTGCGGGGGCCTGCGGGTGGTTAATCTTTTCCGTCGAGTCATGGTACCTGGTTGCATTTATTCATTTTTTAAATTTGTTTTCTTTTCTTTTTTGACGAAGAAATTCTTGGCGAGGCCTCTTCGTCGTCTGCTTGGGGACCAAATAAAAAGAGTAACTTGAGGCGGATTCCTCCGCCAAGTACACAGTTAATTGCGTCGAGACTTCCGCTGTTGCGGCGAATGTTTGTTCGCAGAATAAGAACTCTTCAAGTCACTGTTATTTTATTGATTTTGCTCTGGTTTCAAGTGGAAGTTGACCATGTTGACGCTAATATCAGCACAGCGAATTATGAATTTCACGAGGTTGAAGTTCTTGCATTGTACAGTACACATGATCGCGCTAGGTTTTTGATTTTCAGTTGGTAAAAAGATTGAAGTGGCGTGGACGAACATTTATGTTGGGAATAAACTAGAGAAACCCCAGGAAATTTCTTGGGTGCTTATTTTGTAGTTGCAGGATTTTATCTGTCTTTCTTGGGTTCTTCTGACTTTATACACGTGAGCATCCGCTTTATGCGGCCAAGTTTTTCGGGGCATCTTTGGAGGTGCTGCATATAAACGTGTATCTGTATACCTTATAAAAAATGGAGTTTTCCTATTTTTTATTGAATGAATCTTCTCGGTTTAGAGCTTGGAAATTATGGTAAGACATTTTCCGTCGAGTCATGGTACCTGGTTGCATTTATTCATTTTTTAAATTTGTTTTCTTTTCTTTTTTGACGAAGAAATTCTTGGCGAGGCCTCTTCGTCGTCTGCTTGGGGACCAAATAAAAAGAGTAACTTGAGGCGGATTCCTCCGCCAAGTACACAGTTAATTGCGTCGAGACTTCCGCTGTTGCGGCGAATGTTGTTCGAAGAATAAGAACTCTTAAAATCACTGTTGTTTTGTTGATTTTGCTCTGGTTACAAGTAGAAGTTGACCATGTTGACGCTAATATCAGCACAGCGAATTATGAATTTCACGAGGTTGAAGTTCTTGCATTGTACAGTACACATGATCGCGCTAGGTTTTTGATTTTCAGTTGGTACAAAGATTGGATTGGCTTGGACGAACATTCATGTCGGGAGTAAACTAGGGAAACCCCAGGAAATCTCGTGGGTGCTTATTTTGTAGTTGCAGGATTTTATCTGTCTTTCTTGGGTTCTTCTGACTTTATACACGTGAGCATCCGCTTTATGCGGCCACGTTTTTCGGGGCATCTTTGGAGGTGCTGCATATAAACGTGTATCTGTATACCTTATAAAAAATGGAGTTTTCCTATTTTTTATTGAATGAATCTTCTCGGTTTAGAGCTTGGAAATTATGGTAAGACTCATGGTATTTTATTTTTAGGATATTTCGTGGGCATCCGGCAGAGTTCAACGTCTGTGAACTGCAGAGGGATAGAATTGCATTTTTTATTTGATAAATATTTTCTGATAAATTCAAATGTTTTTCAAATTCGTGATTTTTTTGTTTGTTTTTGTAACACTATCATAGAGTCAGTTATATTTTGAAAATTGGTGCGACGGATTTGGATAGAAGCATTCGCATGGAAGATTCTTTTTGAAAATGCTGTTTTCTTCGGTTCGAAATCGGAGGAGCTGTGGTGTACTTTTTTCATTTTTGTGGAAGAAGGCCTATACTTGGCGGATTTTTTTGGTGTGGCTGATGAACTTACTGTCCGTAACGGAGAACCCCCCACTGAGTTGAGCGGAAGGATGTCGGGAGGAATTTAGTTCGGACGATTACGCGAAAAACGCGTTCGTTATTGCATGGGAGGTATCCTTAAAACTGAGAGGATGTTTCCGTTTCTCCTTCCGTGTGGGAAAACGGTGAGAAAAATGCCGCGGAACGCCCATCGTTACTGTGGGTAAAAATTTCGCTCGCGGCTCTGGGTTCACGGTTCGAAACCCAGCATTTCGTCGCTTGTCGCGGACCCGTTCCTCTATTTTCCGTGGGTCCACCTTGAGGGGATTTTTTTCTTTTTCAAGGCCTCACGCGATGGGTGCAACGCTTTGGAAAAGTTCATCCCTTAGTCAGCCCCCCATTTGCCCACATTAGTCAAACGCGGGAAGGGAACTTTCCTAAAGCTCTAATAAAACCAAAAAATTCTCAAGGAAACAAAAAATTGTTATCCCTCGTTGTTCCAGAGCATCGCCATTGGTTCGGAAATTTGTCAAGATGGAAAGGATTATTCCTTCTTGCAGTGAAATACATTATTACGAAAATTTGTGATGCAGTATAATTTTTTCTTATCTTGATTCACGGCAAATCAGAATTTTTTCTTGGATTCCGATGGGAAATGCTAGTCTGTGACGTGACCCAAAAGATGTGCGCAAAGTCAAAATACTGTATCTTGAAAATTGTTCATCTATTTATACAAGATGAGAAAACATTCAAAACTTGAATTGGAGTTTCAGCATTATGAACACATGTGCTCTATAGAAAACCCTTCTAAAATTGAGTTTCTGTCGCCGAATAACAGCAATTGACAGCTCGACTTGAATTTGCCTGGAAACCTTTTTTCCAGATCGGAGGCAATCATGGTGACTCTCACGATTAGGTGACGTGGTCCTATTTTCGCGTGACTAATATATTTTGCTTTGAACAATGCGTGCTACGTAAGACATGAAAAATAAAATTGAATGAAAAAAAGAGATTATTTATTAGGAACCCAGCCTCGTATTTGCCTTCAGGGATGGAAGAGGCTGGGGCTTCTCTCAACGTCATGGAGTGAGTAGGAAATGGGCACTTGTGTGTGCCGCTCTTCGTCGTTTTGCGCGGCCCTCGTTAGCTCTTGATAAACCTGGCATGGCGGGGGGTTTATTCTGGTGGGAAAAAGGAGTCGCAGGGCGTGAAGATCCGGGTTAATGCGTTGGGGAGATGAGACGCGAAATTAACAGGTTGCTTCCGGTTTTGGGCTCGGGATGCCGCGAGACAGCCTCGGTCATCACTCAGCTCTCGGTCGAACGCAGCTGGTGCCCTGGGAGACAAAATTCACCTTGCTGCAAGCTTCAATTAGCGTCTGGGCTATTTTCTTTTCTGGGGTTCCCTTTTACACAGTCTTTTTTTTTTTATGTGTGTTCCTTCATCATCGCTTCGGTGCTGTGTTGAAAGGCTGCGAATTACAGCGTCATTGCATTTTTTAATAGCAAGTTCGATGGAGCGTTTTCCCCCAAAAGTCGGTGATTCATGGCGTCCCGCTGGGAAAGAGAAATTTCCCTTGAAGAGATGCTGTATTTTTGAATTACTGCACTGAACTGGGCATTTTATGTGTTGCTGAAGACCGTGACGCAATTAACTCGGAATAGAGCATCTCTAAATGTTGGGAATCCTAAATGATAAAAAAAGACTAATACCTGAGGAAGAGTAATTTAAGCTCCAGTGATCACTTTTGCATTCGCATTATCCTCGTATCCCCAATGTCTTCGAACTTAATTATTGAAATTTTACTAGAGCACATTTACGAATCTAGGAGAAATGGAGAAAGGTTCATGGCTACGAAGATATCGGACAGAAAAAATTCACTTTAATTTTTTCCTTAGACCCTCTGCTTGAGAAAAAAACAACATTTCGATCGCGAATTTTTTGTCAAGGCCCGGATATTTTGGATTATTCAAAACTGTTGTCAGAATTTTAGATGAGAAAGGATTTCTATTATTGATAACCGAAATCCGTTCGTTTTTGAAGGACAAGTTATTTTTCATCAATTAACGATTCTTCATAAGGAGAGCAAACAATTTCAGCGATGAAAATCTTTCGATGGGAACATGCTTTTAAAACTTTGAGATCAGTGGTCATATTTACTCCACGAAAAATGATTTGTAACCATCTGCATTCATTCAACAGTACCCCAAGTGAATTTTTAAACCAACTTTTGCGTTTCAAGATTAAGAATTGACGATGCCACGTGAAACTATGTCAGACTGATGTATTCCTTCCTCTTCTTCTTCCCAATTTGAATTTCAGGAGGACCAGAGAGTAGTGGAACTTGTAGCCAAGTACGGCCCGAAGCGATGGACGTTGATCGCCAAACACTTGAAAGGCCGGATCGGGAAGCAGTGCAGAGAACGCTGGCACAATCACCTGAACCCGCACATCAATAAAACTGCATGGACGGAAGACGAAGACGAGATCATTTACAAGGCCCACCTGCAATGGGGAAACCAGTGGGCAAAAATCGCCAAGCTTCTGCCTGGACGGTGGGTTTGCGCAACTTTCTCGCTGCAATTGATGCGTTTGAGGCGGACGCAAACTATACTTCGGGGCTGTGTGTGTGTGGGGGGGCTTATGTATTGTAGAAATAAGCTGAGCCTTTTTCCTGGTTTCTTGCTTTACATGAGCGAATTGTTTTTTTTCTTCTTTTTTTTTTTCTTTCTTATCTGTTCGCCTCTTGTGTGAGGATACTCATTTGGGTCATGTTAACTGAGGACTTTCGGTCGAGGATTGATGTGACTTGAGAAATTCCGGCTGGGAACGATTTGTCGCTCGTAATTTTGCGGCGTTGCTGGGTTTCAGCCTTTCCTCGCAGTATTTCTTTCTTGCGACATCGACCAGACTCGAACTTTGACGTATGATAGAAAAAACAAGTTCTTCGCCCGTCATTATTGTCTTGTCTTGCGAGAATTTCTTACACTCGACTGGAAATTTCAATCTTGGGGAATCTCGTATCGAAATTTAGTATGCATTTTCCTCCATCTACGCTCACTCAACAGAAAAAAAAATAATAATTTGGTTTAGTCTGTCGAACAATTTACTAACCTTGATGTCCCATTTGCTTACAGAACCGACAATGCCATCAAAAATCACTGGAACTCCACCATGAGGAAGAAATACGAGGGAACCGTCTCAGTTCGCGTCAGGAAATCCAGGACGAGCAAGAAGAAAGCAGTCGCACGTGTTGATTCTTCGACAGAGGTATTCACAATCGTTGATGTCTTTCCTTCAGCATTTTGAAAGATGCTTTACGCATGATGTATTTAAGCGAGTGTTTTGTTGTTGCAAGAAAAAGCTGAAAAATCCTAAGTAGCGCTGGATTTTAATATTGTATAAATTAAAATTGCTGCCAAAATTTGTCTTGAATTTTAGCCGAGCATGTTGCCGAAATCTTGATCATGTTTATGACAACTTTTTCCTTCGCGAAATGCTCGGCAGGATGAGCTGAGAGAATTTCTTCCCGTTTTCGAATTCGAGTACTGTACTATATTACAGAATTTTGAACGCTGAGAGGCTACATTTAGACCAAGCCATTTTCAACGCAGATTTATGCAAATCGTTGGCCTCGAAACGCTCATGTGCTAAAAGCAAATTTCAGACTAGATGGCTTTTCGATTGAAGTTATTTGCAGTGATGGTGAATTGAGCTTATTTTACGGGGATTTTTTTTATTTGGAAAATTGTGTTCTGGCTGCTTTCATGCAATGGTAATAATTTTGAGAAAACGCAGTTGTATTGTTCGACAGCATGTTTCTCACTTGGAGCATCGTTAAATTTTTTCCGAATTCCCCTTTTTTGTTCTGTACTGTACTTGATTTCTGATGAAATTTGTTCTGATGGAGATGTTGTTTCGTCTCGCAGGGGTATTCACAAGCTTCGGACGACCAAAGAGTTATGAGTGCATTAGGTTCAGCGTCGACAAGTCACGTGTATTCCACTCCGTATCCATGCACGCCGTCGCCGTCGTCGACGAGCTCCGCGGATGCTGCTGTCTATGCCCACCATTCGGGCTACGAAACCATTCAAAAGCACCAGCAGCATCATTACCAACGGCTTCAACACCACCAAAGCCATGTGGCGACACATGCGATGCACCAGTATGCTGTACAAAGTCACCCACCGACACCAGTGTACGTTGGCGAACAAGCGTCGTCGTCGCAGTCCGACTGGCATCAGCCGTCGTCCGAATATAGCGTCGAAGAAGGAGAATCCATGTACAAAATTTTACCTTTGGAATCCCACGAAGAGGCTGCGCAGACGTCGCCGTCCAAGAGCAGCTATTTTTTGTCTCCGTTCAAGTTAGTTATTGTCTGATTTCCTGCCTACTTTTCTTTTTTGAGAAGTCAAGAATAAATCCGGAAACGCTGGAATAATTTGAAAGGGAAAACTTGAAGCTTCCATATGGGATTCGTTTTCATTCGTAACTATCGTTCTTTTGGTTAAAAAAAAATATTTTAATCTGCTCCTGTTCAAACTTGCGGAGAGATTTTTTGAAAGGAAGAATAAGTTGTTATAAGTTGAATCTTCGAATTCACTCTATCCACGCATTCGAAGGGTCGTGTTTTATTCGTCAGCCGTATCTGGTAAATTCTGTTACCTTTTTTATTTTCCTTCCAGTTTCCGAATCGTGCAAAAGAGAAAAATTATGAGTTTAACGTGAAGTCAATTTTTCCCACGTCAGAAGACCTGTTTCCTAACTATGCTTACTGGAATTTTCTAGATCAATATTGATGTGGGATCCGAAGAACCCGGGTGCGATGTCGAATGCAAAGATGGCGTTGGATTTCGACAACGTGAAAACAGAACCCTTGGATGACTCCGTTGTTGAACGACTTTCCCAATCGGAAAATGAATCCTGGCGTTTCAGGGATGACGAAGGCGTTGGGCTTGTCACAACTCTGTCCTTTTCACCTTTGGCTTCGACTCAGAGAAGCACACCAAAGGAACTTCGGAATAATGGTGAGATTTTCGATAATGGCGCTGTTGATCATGTTCGAAAGAGGACTCCGCGGTATTTGCTTAATTTTTCTTGCGGTAGAATTGAGCGTGTTCTGTGTAAACGAAAAAATGTTGAGGGGGTTTACGATGTACGCCGATGACTTCTTTATTCTGCGTATCGAAGTTTTTAAAATCTCATTCGCGAGTAAGTCCTTTTCAAAATTGCGGCCATTTTATGAGGTCGGCTTTGCGCAATTCTTGTTCTTGGGTGTTTATTGTCTGCAAGAGGTCTGTGATCTTGGGGAGGTCCACGTGTGGTTCTTGTGGATAATCCCTCAACGGCTGCATTACTTGCACTTGCACATCAGCGTTTTTCAAGTGTTGGTCGTTGTGGATTGCTGGCGGAACATCAGGGTTTTCATGGTGTCGTTCCCCCCCAGCTACCATGTGAGCACATACGGGATGAGCCCTTGTTATTGGTGCTGGTGGTGGTGGCGGCGGAGGTGCGCACGTGGTAGGGACGGTGCATGTCTCCTGCACACGTGGTAACGCTACGTGCATTGGTGGGGCTGGCACGTGAACGTCCGTTGGCGGTTCTGTTGGCGGGGTATTCGTTTCGTGGCAAACTTCTGGTGCTCGGGTCGTCGTGGGACTAACGCATTGCTGCCCGTTGAAAAGGTGTTATAAATAAAAATAGGAAGGGTCAAGTAGGATGCAGTGAGAAAGAGAGTTCTGTTTCGAAAATTTTGAAATGACCGAGCGGAGTTTAAATTGTAATACACTATCCTTTTCTACTTTTCATCACGTCACCTTTTGAAGACGTGCTATCCACGTTCTTGGAAGGAGCTGTTTGAGGAAACTGTATCCCGTTGCAAAAACGCGACTCATTTATTAAAGATTAAAAACGGAACAAAATAGGAGAACCCCGTCACATGTGTGAGTACCCAGTGGGTAGAACAACAACGGAATGTTGTTCATGAACTGCAACTTTCGTAAATTTATTTTAACGACTGTGAAAGTCGGAAAGGTCAAATTTCAGACCCTGGGTGAAAACTGAGTCGTAAGACCCGAAATCACTTAATATTGTCGTACTTAGTTTTTGTTACCGTTGAAAAAGTTTTGCTCAAAATGCGTTGCGTGCAACAATTTTTTTTCTCGTATGGCCCGCGTCCAAGTTTTGCTTACTTACCTGATTTCCTGCCAACGGTTTCGTGATCTCTATCCTGGCTTGTTTGATGTGTAAACCTGAAATCCAACGGAAAAAAGAAAAATGTTTACAATATTTCATGAAAATTTGGCATTGCCCTGGAGAAAATGATGACTTTACCTGCTCCGCCTGCATGTTGTGGGTGTGGATGTCCATGTCCGGGCATTGGATGGGGGGGTCCTCGGTCCATTCCGGGGTGTCCTGGCGCTGGGTGTGGGTGTGCTGGCGCTGGGTGTGGGTGTGCTGGCATTGGGTGAGGGTGTGCTGGCATTGGGTGAGGGTGTGCTGGCATTGGGTGAGGGTGTGCTGGCATTGGGTGGTGTGGTTGGTGAACAGCTGCTCAAATAAGTCGTATCAATTATGAAATATGATGTAGAAGTAATGTGCTCCTAACTGATCAACACAGCTATAAATCAAAATATTGGTCGAATAATCTGTGGTTAACGTGAAACGTTGATCAAAATTGCCTTTTTTCGATGGCGTCTGCCAAAGAAAATCTTGATCAATGAGAATTCGGGTAATGATCCTGCAAGATAGCTGGGAATGGTGACGCGAAAAGTTTGCCCGACATTTCTAGCTATTGCATTATCTATTTTTTACAGCGTTTAATTTTGTCTAAAAAGTTCGTAAATTACTTCGTTTCCCACCGAAATACTGTAATTTAATTTGAAGATGAGCGTCGAAAGAATTCTGAGGCATGTTCAAAAAATCCAAGGTTGCTGAAGTATTTTCAAATGCTGCAAAACTCGGTATAAATCAACCTAGAAGAAAAATTAAATCATTTTCTAACATCCTGCGCTTTGGAATGTATTTTGAGTTCGAATCTGAAAAACGATTTATACAGCCTGTTCAAGAAATGGTCATCCCTGAATTTTAAAAAATGTAGCTTGTTTTACATTAAGTAACCAAATGAGCTGATTCTGGTGTACATTGATGTACAGTACTGTAAACAATATTGGAATTGCAGAAATATTGTCGTTTCGCTGTAGACAAAATTGCCTTCGAAAGTCCATCTTTTTAGGTCACGCACTCGAAATAAGTCTTCTGCGGATTATGTTTCGAGCAAAAAAAAAAAACTAAATTTGACTGAATGCGTTCGATATGTGGTACCAATACTGTAGAATAATCTTTGAGGACTTAACTCGGTATCATGTAAAATCTGCGAGAAAAACATGAATTTTACTCCAGTCTTTCTCATCTTCTGTTCAGGATATCCGACACTCATGTCTATATTTTTTCTGTCTGTCGAAAGAAAGATTGTTGATCTCTAATTCTCAAACGATGGGAACGCTATTCTTCGGAAACTCGGCAGGTTTCCTCGTATGCAGTTTTTTACTTGTATAAATACTGTACTGGTAAAAATTTGTATGTGCGGCCTATACTTGCAAGGGGATTTTAGTCTCGTTGAGATATGGCAATATCCAGACTTTTAGTTTCCTGGAAATATGGTACTGTTTTACCTGAGCCAGCCCCTCCGGCATGCACTTCAATGATCGCTTGTTTCACATGTGGGTGTGCAGGCTCAGGTTGATTCCGTGCAGGATGATGCGGTGTCTGGCAGCCAGGTTGAGCCTGATGAGGAAAATGATCTGGGGACTTGAGCAACGTTGGTGGCTTTGGATTGACTTCATCGGCAAACACTTCGTCTTTCGAAGGTGTAAGGCCCGCGTTGCCAAATTGTTCTTGGTCAGAGAACCCGGTGTTCGGGTCTTTGTCCAAGTTCTTCGGGATGGCGACGAATCGGTTATGCTTGAATTTCTGCGAAGCGCTCGGTTCGAATTGCTGTGCAAGTATTTCGCCTTTCTGCGCTTTGTCTGCGAGTTTTCTGGATTCCGGCCACTGTTCAGCGGGTCCTCCTTGAGCTGGATTGGCCACGACCCCAATGATCATGTTCTGATCTGCTGATTGAAAAGGAATAATGTTTGCAGCACGACCTCGTGGGAAAAAAAATGACGCAAACTTTCGAACATAACACTCACCTATTTCTGATTGACCAGTCGGAAAACTGGAAACGCACAAGCTCAAGAGCCAGAACTGAAAAATTTGCAAGAACAACATGTTCGTTTGCTGACTTCGGTGTATTTCGTTTTAGAAAGAAGGTATTGACCGCGTTTGCGTTCAACACACGATTGATACTCAGTCCCGGAGAGAAGCTGACTTATAGCGAATCGGCGTCGTCCCGCAATCTCGCTCTTTTTATATTGAATTAACCAATAGAGTCAGTGATCAAAGACGGCTGGGTTCGAATTATACGTCCTCCGTTATTTTTAGATTTATAACTTGATTTTGGCTGGAGAAAATGCATTGAGAGCGACGGGGACTGTTCGGAGCGCAAGTTTCTGAAAGGGGGAATGATTCGTTCCGTGGGAACGTTTTAATTCATCAACCCTTTTTTAAATGAGCGACTGTGTGATGAAGGGGGCAAATTGATTCCGTGGGATAATTTCTATGCATTAATCGCCGAGGGTTGGTTTTTGGTTAGGTGTGTTCGCGATTTCTTTTTCTCTTTTTTTTTTCTTCTTTCTGTTCTTGGAGATTTTAATCTGGTGCACTAGAATTCTCTTTCATTGTTTTCTGGAGATTCGAAGGATTTACTCTTTGTTTCTCGGCTGCTGTTTTACGCGGAGGATTTGAGTTTGTCGGGAACAACAACGCGTTCATTGAAAAATAAATTAATATGAAGATCTAATAGTTGATAGAAATCCTTAGGGAGAACTTTGAAGTGTTTTCGTGGAACTAATCGTCGTGTTCTTTGGACGTGTATTCTTTTCGCGTTGAACTGTGCTTCGTTTCTTCGTGTTTGTGAACTTACAAAAGCTTTTTTTTTTTATTTGTGGACTATTTTTGTAAGTGTGTTATATGATAGGGATCTATAATTTCGATGATTCCGTGGAGTGCGAGGGATTGGTGTGAATTTGTGATTAATTTTTCCGTGATTTCAGGGTCTTTGGAAGTTCCGAACTCATCCCTGGACACTCCACCGGTCGCTTCGATGCACGACTACCTGAGTTTCAGTCGTCCGGAAGACGATTCCGGCTACACATCAAATGCCCGATTGTCAACAGCGTCCGCGTCCTCCCAAGCCAGCACGCCGAGTATTCTTCGTCGTGGCGCCGCTGCCTGGCGCCGTCCCGGCGCCCGCCAGCGTACCGACAGCACCGCGACAGACCAAAGTGGATGTGAAGACGACCTCGGGGCGTCCGGCCCGTCGGGTTCGTCGTTGTTGTCGGGAGCCAAGCCTACGGGTTTGAACGTGACCCCCAAGTCTCGGGTGGATGATGAGAACTGCGCGCCGCCTTTGCGGCTGATTGACCCCGAGGGATTGCGGTCACCCGGCGGTACTCCGAGGACCCCGACGCCGTTTAAGAAGGCCTTGGCGGAACTGGAGAAGAAGGGCGGTCGTGTCACGTTCACGGTATGTATATATTGAAATTACTATGACCGATTGTGCATAGAATTCTGTTGGAGTCGCAAGTTTCTTGTATACTCGAAGATAATCAGGGTCCCTGGGAGTGATGTGTTGTGCCGAGAATATCGTTGCTAAAGAGCTCAGTTTCTTTATAGATGTGCTGAGATTATTTTATTTTACAAAGTTTTTTAGAGTAGTATTGAAAAATAAGTTTACATCAAATTATTATGTGTGGGTTGAAAAAATGCTCAGGTTTGGTCAGGGTATTTCATTTTATGCTAGATACATTTTGGTCAGTTTGGTGATCCGGGGGACACCTACCTACCTTGAAATCTGAGGGATAGGAAATTTATCCCTTATTTTAAGTGATGACCCAAAATTAAAAGAAAAAATTAGCTGGGGCGAGAGGAGAGAACCACAGCAATACAAATTTATGTACAGTAAGTAATTTGTGGTCAATGCAAGAATGTATTAATTTTAGGCGAACGTTAAATGCCCCTGTGTTCCAACATGATCTCGTATTGGGCTGCATGACAAAAGAAGATACATTGTCTTGAACCCATTTCCGAATAAGTAATGCAGGTATACTCTATTCACAACGATTTTGTCTACAATAAAATTCTCTCTACAACTATTTATTTTCGGTTCCCTTGAATCGAGAGAGTCCGCCTGTATTTTGCTGTTTTCGAATTCCTTCGGAAAAATTAACGGATTTGTATGTTAACCACATCTGATAATGCAAACTTATATGTCATTTCGAAGAATCCAAACCTCAACCTGGCTCTTGATTGACTATAATTAAATTTCCGAAATTTCAGGGTGGAAGTCCGTCGAACCTAGTGGACGATATCCACGAGATAATCCGGAAGGAGTCGGAGCGAGAACGAACAGGATGCTCTGTGTCGTCGAGTCGGGGCGGGTCTTACTCTCCGTACACGCGACGAGCTCTCGGAATGAGCAACAGTCCCAACACGTCACCCAACAACACCCACCACCAGCACCCGTCACTTTCTGGACGCCGTGGTTGTTATGGCAAGGAGAACAGCGGTTGTTCGCCGCCTATTAAACGTGCCCGCAAGTCGCTCACTGAGTCGTTGTCTTCGCCGGAGCCCAAGCACCTTGTTGATCTTCAGTTTCCGCCCATCTTGACGCCGGAAACTCCGGTTAGCATTTGTTGTTTTTTGCTAATTTTTGAAGTACTGTACTGTATCACGTGTATCAATCGGGAAGCGTGAACATAATAGCGAAGAAGTGCGACTTGAAACGAAAAACTCAAGTTTATCTTGAACGTTTGAAATTTCGAGAAAGCTAAATTTTCGGTTGCATGATACGTTCAGTCGATGAATTGAAAATACGTCAGCTGCGAATATCTGAAGTATCAAATGATACATTCGTGAAGTTCCTAAGTACGGGCTTTTAACTGCCTTAGAAAACCGTCCTATCAGATGATTATGGTATTCGGGAGTTTTGAGAATTCATAGTTGTGACGTTATGAATTGTTCTAAACTTGACTTTTTAAAGATGTCAAGAATAATCCTTGAGCCAATGTTCTGAAGAATTTGTTGATACATTTTTACTCGTTGGATTTACATGTTTCAAAATTTCAACGCGTTTGTTATGTATGTTTCCAGAGTCGGAGCTTTGATTTGGGACGTGATGGAGAATTCACTCCGACTGCACTCCTTCTGAAAGACAACGTAGGATTTTTGCTGGATTCTTCTGGTCCGTCACCGATGACTGGATTACCTTCTTCTGCGAGAAGATTCGATCAGATGCTTCAAAGACAAGCTGTTTCCTATGGCCATCAGAGAACTCAGTCTGTGCATGGAGAACACCATGACCCCAATCAGCAGCAGAAAGTGAGCAAAATATTTCATTATGTGTCGGATGTGTCGATGATTACCATGTTCTTGAGCTAGAAACCTAAAATGTATATGTTCCATGAGACATTTTGATCGATGTAAATACTGTATTGTACTGTAAATTTTAAAAATTGTTCATTATTTCAGTTTTTGTAGATGTCACTGGCAGTCAGATTATCATTTTACTTCATTCCGAGTCTGTTCAAGTTGCCAATACTTCTGAATTCCTCGCGTGGACTTGAACATTGAATGGGTTTTCGTTCAATTTTATGAAATACGGGTACAGTAGTTGGGAAGTTTCCCTGTTCGAAGAATTTCTGAAACTTTTCCAAATATTCACCACGTTTTTCATGCCCTCGTGTAGTATCACCGATGGATTTTTGTATCAATCGGGGAGTAAATTTTTTGCCCTCCCTGTTCATTGCATTGTTAGGTGAATCTGGAAAATCGATTTCTTATTTATGTGGGAATTTTCTTGTCCTTCAGTCGATGGACTTCCGTCGTTGGGAGATGGTGACGTGTGGAAGAACACTGGAGCAGTTGGAAGTTACTGAGCAAGCTCGGCAGATTATGAGCATGAACAACCAGCGGCAGCACGGGTTCCCCGCATCGGCAGCATCGTCGCCGGTGCCGACAGCGATGCCATCTAGTTCCGGTGATCATCCTCCAGTTCTTCGACAGCTGTAGAACCACGTCCTAATTGGAGGAACCGAGAAATTGTTCGGAAGAAAGTTTTGCTAGTTTCTGACGCGAAATAATTGCGAGTCGTCTGTGTTGTTTTCGAGAAGTGTAGTATCATTTTTGATCCCCAGTAAACTTGGAAAGGATAGGGGACCTTTTTTTGTGTGTCCAGTTAGCGAGAGAATCGAGATTGAAATTGACCTTCGGACGTCGTTCCGCCAGCGAAAAATTCAGGCATAGAGCATTTTTTTTAAACGCGAAGTTGATGTTTGAGAGAAAGAGAGGCTAAAGGAGTAGTTTTTTCATTGAATTTGATAAACTTAGTTTGTTCTTGTAATTTTTCACAGTACTTTTATATCATCTTCGTATTTTCCGATCTCGAAAAATCTCATGGTTGTGGAGTTTTTTTCCCCCACCGACGGGATTTCCGAAAAATCAAGAGCATTTCTTGTGATTACAAACGTGGTCTCGCATATTTGCATACCTTTTTGAATACTACATCTACCGTCCTGTCGTGATCTTTTTTTCCTTCGGTTTTTACGGTAAAACGGTGTTGTGCTCGTTGTTCTCCGCCGATTCGGAATTGCGTTTTACCTCACATGGCGTTGGTGTGCGTGGTTTGAAGATGTAGTATGACTGAGAATCGGATACTTCCACTTGAGCCAAAGGAAGAATTTTTGGAGCTGAATGAAGGACGGATTTTTGTGGGCAAAAGTACTTTTTTGAAGAGCTTTTTCTTGGTTCCTTAGGTTTTTTTTTTCTTTTTTGTTTTTGAAAGAGAGGATGGAGTACTATGTTTGTACGAAGGTTTTTGTTACCGGTTTTGAGAAATTTTCGAGGAGAAAAGGAATCGAATTTGGCGTGCTCCAACTTGTGTAAATCGATGAAGCTGTTTCTTTTTGGCGTGCTTTTTTGTATGCCCCACCAACCCACCGTTATTTTCCCCGAGTTTTTGTGAAGTGTGGATTTTTTTTTCGGGTCGAATTAACAACACCGCATTTATTTGAAATCGGGGTTTTCATTCATCGCTTTAATGAGCCGATATACATCGTAGATCATATTAATTTTTCCCTTTTTTTTTTCAGCTTTTGGCCTTCTGGGTCTTTGGTTTCCTGGAGCGTTTTGTTGCCTCGGGTTCGAGGATCGGATCGTTCCCCGGAGTTCAGTTACGCCGTGGACTCGATGCATGATTGCGTGAGGAACCGTGTTGCGTGAGTAAGGTTGCCTTTTTCCTCCTGCTTCAGGCTCGGGTTTCCTCACCACACTGGCCGCATCTGGCGTCGCGGAGTCTGCTTGGGTTAGCAGGTGTGGGTTGCACGGCCTTGTACGAGCTCGAATCTCTAAAGCAGCGATGCTTGTTGCCGAGGCAATTGAGTCGGGATTTCTGATTACGCTGTTGCTGTATACTGTTACCCGTCAACACGCGCAATGGAAATATTAAGGGTCGAAAATTAAAGTTTAGGAGAAGGTTGTGATGGGATCAAATCGTCCGGTACTGTACGAGGGAATGAAACTGTGTTGGGTTCTTGAGCGTAGTTGGGAGGGATAAATGCTACTTAATTTATATATTGTTTTCAACCGGTTTTAATGTAAAATTCTTGAAAAAATTGCAGTAATTTTTGATAAACAGTACAGTAGGTGCCCGCATAACGAAACTAATGCATTCCTGGATGTGTTTCGTTCTGCGGATTTTTCATGATGCGGAGCAAGATTTCCCCTGAGAATAAGTTGCAAAAATTTTAATTCGTTTCCAAGTTCTCAAATTTGTTGGTAAAAATTACTTCTTTTAGAAATTTCCCGCGTAAATTCAAATGCTTTTCCTTACGTGAATTCAGGTTGAAAAATTTGTTCGTTTATGGTTTAGCATTTACTGGACTTACTCTGTTAATTCTGTATTTTGACCATCAAAATTTACTCACGAAATAATGTATTCATTCCGAATCAACAAATCATAGTTATGTAAGCCTTAAATTGTTTGTGGAGCTTTGCTTTAGCATTGGTGTTGATGGAATCTATGGAAATACAAAATATTTATTACATTTTTAAAGAGTTTTTTGCGCTTGAAAAAGCGAGACATCGAATGTTTTACAATATCCGGACTGTGTGTAAAAATGGCCATGTCTCATCCCTAACGAAATGCTAGAATTTTCCTTGAAGACCATTTAACGAAACACTGGAAGGCAGATAAAATTATTATTTTCCTCATTCCTGCCATTTTGTTCCTACAAACCGTTGTCCCAACCTTCGAACGTAAAGCGCTTTTCGTATCACTCCATGTATGAAAGTTCGTTTGAAGGCATAATACGTACTGTATTCCTTTATTTTCGCGATGGGTCGAACTGAAGAACTGAATGATGAACAAAATATAGTTCTTTTTGTCGTCAACAGAAAATTTGCACAAGTGAGATCCTCCCTGGAATTTATGAAGTCTGGTTGATCAATTGCGTAACTAACGCTGAAATTATTCAAATTTCATGCCAGAATCCGAAGCGCGCGTCTGTGCGTGTATCGTATTCTCTCAAGTCTAATAAAACTGACCAGGTGTCGAAGATGACGGCACTCGATTTGGAAAAAAGGACAGTAATGCATGTACTTTTTCACAATCTTCCTCCTTGACCATTCATTTAATTTTTTTAAATCCTCATACATCATCCCTATGTAGTGAATAACTTAATATTGGAAATACTGAGCTATTTAACGTCAAAAATCGGTTCACTTTGTTTTGGTCCACCCTGTGTATACTGAAAACTTTATTGAAAGTCCGGCCGCTTAATGTATCTTACGAAAAGAACTCAGACAAGGACAGAAAGCCACGAATGGCTCAAATAAAATACCGTATGTTCTCTGTATTTCGGAATTAGCTTGGTAACCCGGAGTACCATTATAGCTGCGCTGCTGAGTGTTGCAGCTGCACGGGTTTGCAATTCGACCCAGGTTTCAAGTGACATTTCGCAGCGCCCCGCTCTTGATGCCGGAACAACATGTGAATTAAATTGGACATCATCAAACCCAACGAATTTTCAAAATGAGATTTACAGTAGTAATTACAGTACTGTAGTTTTAATGGGTTGCAAATTTCTGAAGCTCCTCTTGACTCAATGAACCAACCTGAGATGCCGCAGCTTCTGATGCACACGTGTGGGAACAAGTTTACGGTAATGGTAAAATACTGTTTTAGTAATTT
Source organism: Notodromas monacha (assembly GCA_905338405.1). Lineage (NCBI taxonomy): Eukaryota > Metazoa > Arthropoda > Ostracoda > Podocopida > Cyprididae > Notodromas > Notodromas monacha. The sequence continues at coordinate 17,810 of CAJPEX010001868.1, forward strand.
TAATCTGTCTTTCAGTGTTTTGTTAAAGGGACTCCAAGACAAACTCTTGCGTTTAGATTGGGATCAGACGAGAAAAATTTTTTTTTTCAACGGAGAACGCATCCGGAAATTGTAAAGCATGCCATGCGTGTCTTGCGTTTTCAAGCGCAAAAATTGAAATAATTCTATAAATATCCAGGATTTCCATAGATTCCATGAACAACAAACTAGAACAAGGTTCGTTCTGCAGAAGTTATTCGAACTACTGTGATGAAATGAATGATGAAATGAAACTCTGAAATAATTCTAGAAATATATAGTATTTTTAGATTCCATGAACACCAAGCTAAAGCAATGCTCGTTCTGCAGAAATTATTGAAATTACTGTAATAAAATTAATGCGGTTATAAAATAAAAACTGAAATAATTGTATAAATATACAGGATTTCCGTAAATCCCATGATAACCAAGCTAAAACAAGGCTCGTTCTGCAGAAGTTATTCGAACTACTGAAAGAAAATGAAAATGTGAAATAATAATATAAATATACAGTTTTGTATATCCATAGATTCCATGCTAAAATAAGGCTCGTCCTGCAAAATTTTTTCAAACTAATGATGCAGAAATTACGTATACGTGTACATTTTTCAAAGTCGGTTAAAAAAAGGCTGAAAAAGGGCTGAAATTACATGTATTCTATTTTAATTTTAAATACGGTAGATTGCAGCGTTTCTAGGTCACGAGGGTTCTCGATATCTTATCAAGCGAAATTCTAGTTGACGCTGTAAATTAATTCGCTACGGAAGTACTCGGGGATTCGTTTCGCGAAGACGTGGTGACATCGACTGGCCTTCGGTACGTCGGCTCGTCGTCTTTTTAGAATCAAATGGCTTGAGTTAGGCGCGTCATATGCGGATTATGGTCGAATATGGGATGTTACAACGGATAAGGATTCCATCTTTGACACATCTCCGGATTTTATCTAGGCGGCAAACGTCGAAGCTTGGTGCCGCCTGATGCTGCATGGCGGTTGATACGGATCTTTATGGCGGACCGCATTCGGAAGAGAAAATAAAAATACAAACACGAAATATGAAATACTCGCCTCCATTTTGATGGACAAAATTTGCGTGTAAATTCGCTGTCGTCTTTTGGCCAGCTATTTTCAGCTGTTCCCTGTA
>CAJPEX010001868.1:18974-40945 GCA_905338405.1 Notodromas monacha
GTCAAAAATCGGTTCACTTTGTTTTCGTCCACCCTGTGTATACTGAAAACTTTATTGAAAGTCCGGCCGCTTAATGTATCTTACGAAAAGAACTCAGACAAGGACAGAAAGCCACGAATGGCTCAAATAAAATACCGTATGTTCTCTGTATTCCGGAATTAGCTTGGTAACCCGGAGTACCATTATAGCTGCGCTGCTGAGTGTTGCAGCTGCACGGGTTTGCAATTCGACCCAGGTTTCAAGTGACATTTCGCAGCGCCCCGCTCTTGATGCCGGAACACGTTTTTCCGCGAGGATCTTAACACGGGTGAAGGATAATTCCACCGTGTGTACACTTAATTTAACCTGTAGTAGTTTGGGTTGCTTAAAAGTTTTACTCTAAATGTCATCATTAATGTCATGACATCAAAATTACCCAACGTTTAAAGACTTCGAGGAGAACTGAGTTACTTGGTTTGTGAGATGCCGCAGCTTCTGAGGCACACGTGTGGGAACAAGTTTACGGTAATGGTAAAATACTGTTTTAGTAATTTTAATCTGTCTTTCAGTGTTTCGTTAAAGGGACTCCAAGACAAACTCTTGCGTTTAGATTGGGATCAGACGAGAAAACTTTTTTTTTTTCAACGGAGAACGCATCCGGAAATTGTAAAGCATGTCATGCGTGTCTCGCGTTTTCAAGCGCAAAAACTGAAATAATTTTATAAATATGCAGGATTTCCATAGATTCCATGAACAACGAACTAGAACAAGGTTCGTTCTGCAGAAGTTATTCGAACTACTGTGATGAAATGAATGATGAAATGCTACTCTGAAATAATTCTAGAAATATATAGTATTTTTAGATTCCATGAACAACAAGCTAAAGCAATGCTCGTTCTGCAGAAATTATTGAAATTACTGTAATAAAATTAATGCGGTTATAAAATAAAAACTGAAATAATTTTATAAATATACAGGATTTCCGTAAATCCCATGATAACCAAGCTAAAACAAGGCTCGTTCTGCAGAAGTTATTCGAACTACTGAAAGAAAATGAAAATGTGAAATACGTGTAATAATATAAATATACAGTTTTGTATATCCATAGATTCCATGCTAAAATAAGGCTCGTCCTGCAAAATTGTTTCAAACTAATGATGCAGAAATTACGTATACGTGTACATTTTTCAAAGTCGGTTAAAAAAAGGCTTAAAAAGGGCTGAAATAGCATGTATTCTATTTTAATTTTAAATACGGTAGATTGCAGCGTTTCTAGGTCATCTCCCAAGAGCTATAGAATAGTTCGCTTTAAGATCAACTGCGACATTTAATTAAGCGATGCCTTCATGAGCCCCTAAGCAAAGCGCTTCTGCACCACTGTAGCTGACCGGAAGCCATGCAGCCGAGCTCGTCTTTTTAGAATCAAATGGCTTGAGTTAGGCGCGTCATATGCGGATTATGGTCGAATATGGGATGTTACAACGGATAAGGATTCCATCTTTGACACATCTCCGGATTTTATCTAGGCGGCAAACGACGAAGCTTGGTGCCGCCTGATGCTGCATGGCGGTTGATACGGATCTTTATGGCGGACCGCATTCGGAAGAGAAAATAAAAATACAAACACGAAATATGAAATACTCGCCTCCATTTTGATGGACAAAATTTGCGTGTAAATTCGCTGTCGTCTTTTGGCCAGCTATTTTCAGCTGTTCCCTGTAAATTTTGTGTAAGATCCACGTAGAGTGCGTTTTTTGTTTGTGGACAAGAATGCGTTGGATGAAAAACACAGCAGTTTGAGTTCATTCACCTCCACGGGAAATGGTTTATTTTGAAAATATTTTATCGAAACGGAACGTAACGTAGAATACTACATGCGTACCTCAGGATTGTTGCATTGAATTCCCTGGAGCATTTCTACGCCAAAATGGGCGAAATTCATCAAGCTATATGTAGAGTGCAATTTAAAAATGGACCAGTCTATCTTTAAATAAATAAAGCATGTTAGGATGTTATATTTGAAACTAAGTGGGGGAAGAGAAACGCTCAAATAGATTTTTATTGGCTCCCAAACACTCTGCAATACAGTATTTTAAATCTCACTGATACATTTTATAAATTTGACTGTGAAAGCTCGCTGTTTCCACCCCCCAAATTTGCTAATTTATTACTGCATTTGTAAGGCAACATTCCCGCACTGATTAAAAAGCAAGACAACTTTTTCAATCAAAGTGGCTTTTGAAAATCAGGATGCGTCCAGTATTCTATAGTATCTTAAATTGTACGGGTTCTTGATGGCATCTTAGGTTCCCAAGGAAATATAGTATTATTCTGAATCAACAAGATCGTTTGAATGAAAATGTTTATAAAATCAATAAAATGGATCCTTTTTTTGACAGAATTTTTTGACAGACCAGAAAGAACTCGATTCCTGACATCTCTGGTGAGCTTTTTAGGAGAATAAGCTGGAAATATTTTAGCGTAATTATAATCAGCGGATTCGTAAAATTCTGAAGAATTTGAATGCCGCCAAAGTTTAATTTATATTCTCGAATGCCAAGATTTTGTTTCTGTCACAGAAATAGAGAAGTTTTTGCAATGTTCGATGGGATTCGCGTGAGTTCTGTATTATACATCTGGCGTAAAAGAGATTTTAAATTTAACGAGTATTTACTGAACTCCAAACTTTGGAATATTTCATTCTCTCATGACTCAGCATAAAATAGAGGAGATCCTTCGTGGGATCTTTGGCTGAAATGTGCTCAATATGATGTTATTTCAGGATTCTCGGGTGTCGGTGCAAACAATTCTTCCTCGTTTTCAGCTTTTGCGAAAATCGCGTCAAACAACAATCATAAAATGGTTTATTTTCTTTCCTGCTGGTATTAATGAATCCTTGCAAATAATAAACAATAAAGGAAAATTTCCATGTTTTTTTCAGCCCTACTGCGTGTAAAAAATGTAACCATATTCTAAAAAAGTGAAATTCTTAGGTTGCACCTGAAATTCCCAGGACAAAAAGAAACAGAAATTGCGCATCACTGTGTTACAGCACAAAAAAAACGGAAGAAATTATCATGATGTCCAAATTTTTCTCCATAGCAGACGCGAAAGTGAATTTTATCTCTCTCAGACCTTCTTCTTCCGTTCTGCAAGTTTGAAAGCCGGATAAGCCGTGTTTGAAAAGAAATCATGATCCCGTAGTTTCACCGAGCGTCACAAGTTCGTATCATGTTGCAATGTCTGAGATAAAGATAAAAACTTGCGTTTTTCCCCTGAGCTTTTTTCGTTCGATGAAGGAAGAAAACAGTTACTGTTTATAAATATATATTTTATGAATGGGCATGTTTTTTATGGCACGTCCTGAATGAACTTCGCCGTGTTCTTGAGCTCGACGAAAAAGTAAACCTGCGATGGTGAAATGAAGGTTTAGAATCGCAAGAATGAATTTTCTGGTTCCTTGAAGAGTCTGGACTCGCAGACAGAAAATATTTTGTTTTTAGAGCCGTCGTCATATTCATTGATTTCGAAACCAAGGCCGTATTTAAAAAAATATGTCGATCTCTGAAGTACAATTTAATTGAATTTTTGTATTTTTCCGAAGAAGCTGGAAGTTGATTAAAGCAATTTTACTAGAAAAACTGTTTTTGTTTCTAGTTATGAAATTTTGAAGACTTCCTATCAACATGAAAGTGGCCCATCTGCAAGGAATTGATAACTTTTCATCCCTCAATTTTTTTTAGCGAGTTTCCATTTTCACGGGGTGGTCCAGAAATCAATATTCGGTACTGTACAACAATTTTGAGCTACAGTACCTCGTTTTTGGCTCGAGAAATTGCTTCCAGAATATATTGTATAATTGAAGCCCATTCAATCGTTTTTCAAATTACCTTACAAAGAAAATGGGAAAATTTTTTTTTGCCTTCGGAATTCAGCTTTTCTGCTGCAGGTTCCGTGTGAATTGATTGAGGAGAAATGTTTCGGAATCTTTTTTAGCGTTCACGTATTCAATTTATTTTTTAAATGTTTTTAATCGCGATCAGTTGATAAACTTCAAGTCTGATTCCTGGTTTACTTAAAAAAAAAACTGACCCATGTGTTCGCTACTCATGTCCATGTAATCAACAGTGGATGAATGTTACATTTTTCGATGTTGCTCGTAAATTTTTTAAAAGGATTGTTAACGCTGTAACGGGAATTTTTCCTTGCTGTGGATTTATTTTTCTATACTTAGTTTAGTGAAATCTGGTTTGCCCGGTGCCTGAATTTATGAATTTGAATCTCGACCTTGGATCCCAAAAATCCGAATGTGATTCTTAGAAATACCAATGCGGGAAACGAAAGCAAACCATCCCGAAAATGGTTTGATCATTCAATTTTTATAACATTTTGGTCGGATGCCTGCTCTTGGGTACGACCGTACGTACGAGTGACTTTTATTTCATGCAAAAAAAGTTTTTACTGAACGATAATGCATAATTAAAGAATAATGAATTCAATAAATATGCTTTTCTGGCGATCTTACTTTCATCCGATGTTTCCGGATACAAGTCGTATTCTGCGAGCATGTCTTACCGTTCAACCGAAAGATGTCATGCTAATAAATGTATGCTTCGAATCTTTTTTTAAAACAAAATTTCTGCTAGTCCGGCCGGAGTTATTCTGAGAATTATTATACTGTACTATACTACAGTATGAGCTTAATAGCAATCTTTCCGGTTTGCTTCTTCAGCTTTTCAGGAGAGGGACTATATTAAAAGATATTCTTAGAATATCCTGATGCATCACGTTATCACGTACCTCTATGGAAAATGGGAAAGTTTTGCTGAACTTACTTAGCAAGTCATTTATATACTGTACATGCGCATCTCAAATAATCGTACGATTTCTTCAAACCCTCGTGACAAAGCATGAGGCAACTTTTTTCTGCGGTATATTTTATTCAAATGCGCGTTTGCTGGTCATGCCATTGCACTGGAACCTACACAATTTAATAATAGCAAAAATTATTAAATTAACTTCAACTTTACGGTTATTTTTCAATGACATAACTCGAACCGTTCAAGAGGCGTTGAATATTAAAGATTGGCACTGTACATTATTCTTTGGTCCACTCTGTGTATGGGAAATACTTTTGCTGACCGTCAAGGATTCCTGCGGATGATTCTCTGGAATTCTATGACATGGCATTTTTTAAAGGGAATTTCTGCAAATCCAGTTTCTTCGGCAAGATGATTTCGCTTTCCTTTGAGAATTTTTTCCTGGAATGCCCTGGCCTAAGGAATTCCTGCTGAGAGAATTCAGAGAATAGTGCATTGCATGATTGGGGAATATTTTGGTCGATTCCGTTGATCGACAGAAGCATTTCTGCTGACGACATATTTCGCAAAAATTGCACGAATGCGCCTCAAGAATTAAAAATATATGGCATTGAAACTTCATTTGGCCGCGCCTCTTTGAAGATTATACATTTTTTGACAAAGATTCTCATCTGAACTAAATTTAGTATGAAAACGGGGGTTCAGCAAGTCCATGAAAAAGTTTTTCTTTTTCTTTTTCAGCATGGGTGTAGAAAACAAAATCTAGTTGAAATAATTACTGCCTTACACAGCTTGGAAGTATGTATCAGGACAAGGCAGATTTTTCTATTTGCTGGTAAATAAAATGAACCTGAAGTATATGTTTCCACTAATTCTGAATTCATCGAATTCTAGAAATATTTTTCTGCACTGTCGTGCGGCGAGTTTTAAAGTTGTTTTGGATGCAATTGTGAGCAACCGAAGAGCTCCAAAAATGTCTATCATAGAGGACATTAGCGCGCTACAGATTCATTTTCGGGACAATGGGTATATATATCTTATTGTACTAATTATTTTACTAACTCTTATTTTGGCGTTTATTGTGTATTTTTGTATCGCTAAAATAAGATATGTTTTAAAACGTAGAAGACGTCTTGAGGCAATTGACATGCATGATGTGGGTGCTACTATAGAATTAGTTCCCACCAACACTCCTGTGCGCGTGGCACCGAAACCGAGTACATTTTAGATTAATTTTTTAATCTACTATAATTATTCCTTTTCAGCATGGGTGTAGAAAACAAAATCTAGTTGCATTACACAGCTTGAAAGTATGTATCAGGATAAGGCAGATTTTTCCAGTTGATGGTAAATAAAATGAACCGGGAGTTTATTTTTCCATGAATTATGAATTCATAGAATTCTCGAAATAGTTTTCTGCACTGTCATGCGGCGAGTTTTCTAGTTGTTTTGGATGCAATTTTAAGCAACCAAAGAGCTCCAAAAATGTCTATCATAACCCTTGGACCATGTATTACCAGAACGTGAGTTATTTTGAAAATTTATTATCCACGAGCCTTTGTTGAATAGCTTGAAGATACTTAAAACGTCAACAGATTTTTTTTCACTGAGAAGCTGTATGCGCAGTAAGCCTTGACCATGACCAGAAAACACTTGGAGAACATGAATATTTTTTTCAGGCGAAATTTTTTCGAAATTCAGACCTTCATTGAATATACGCAAACACAATTTTTATTCTCCGCTCTGCTTATGCAGTAAATCCTAGTCAAAGATTAATATCCATGGTTCGTCCCTATGTTCTCCTGACCTTCCCTCGTGTTTTAAAATCGACATCTCCCCAATACTAATACGCGTTGTAGAGCTAAGGCCTGCCCGAATTTCCGCATGAAACTTCATCACTAATTTTGCATTTCTTTCAATTATGTCCCTTCAGTTCGTTTCAGCTTTACGTGGCTTAGCCTCCTGTTAGATTGTCGGATGCAAAACTGGCACGAGGAAATAATGCAAACAGGAAACCAATGAAGAAAGGAAACCCGTCCATTTGTTAAATAAAAAAGGTTGAATTGAACTCAAATGTCTGATGGATGATTGGTTGCTTGCGCAATGTGATCCCATTCCAAGTTTATTTAATTCGCGCTCGTGTGTACGAGGGTTGGTTCATAAGTCTTGAGACTTTTAGACCCAAGGAGTTTTAATAATTCCAATTTTTGTTTTAACTCGCATAGTATATTTGGCAAGACTTCAGTGGTGTTCAACGTACTCTCCGCCAATTTCAATGCATTTTTCAAGCGATAAATCCAACAATCAAAGCAGTGCCAAAAATCAGGTCAAGTTTATCGCATTAAAAAAGCATGGAAATCGGCGGAGAGTTTGTTGAACAGCACTAACGTGTTGCCAAATGTTGAGGCTATGTGATTTTCAAAGATTGTGAATTTTTCACACTTTTTTGGAATTGTTTTCATGCAAAAAATCCAACGATCAAAGCAGTGCCGAAAATCGAGTTACGGTGTGCTTATCGCATTTAAAAATGCATTGAATTCGGCGGAGAGTATGTTGAACAGATCGAAGTTTTGCCAGATGATGGGGATATGCGAGTAAAAATTCCATTTTGAAATTGTTGAAGCCCCGTATATCAACAAGTCTCAAACCTTATGAACCAACTCTGGTATGTTCATTTGGTCTGTTGCGAAAAAATATCAACCAAGTCAATTCATTTCAGTTTCGAATAATTGTTTTACATTTCTTCAATTGGTTGACTCTCATCGTCTCAGGAATTAGGCAGTGAATTAAGCCTGAAACTTTTACAATTTCGTCTATTTGTATAAACTTAATATAAGCCGTAACCAAATTTTAAACGAAAATCTGCGTAGGCCGCGAAAAACATGGAAAATGGCCGTAAATATTGCGTTCTAAATAGGTGCGGACGAACCCTGCTAATTTTAAAAGAAGAAACGGAGAATGCGGGAAATTCGGCGTGACGTTTTTGTAAAGACGAGCAAATCGAAGCATAATTTTGGTTGCTTTCTTTCTTATCTCGAGTTATTGTTCGTAGATAATTTCGTTGTGATTGCAGTGCGTCCTATAATACTGTACTTGAATACCTCGACCTTAGGTCACATTGGAATTTTTCAAAAAATGTTTCCCGTGGAACATTTTTTGCATACGCGTGTCAATATGGCGCAGTATTTCAAATCATTTCACGAGTTTACACGTGAGAGTACTATGCCAATTTATATTTGCGTAAAAGTGCTGGAAAGCCGCCCCAGGGTTTTGATAAGGAATTTTCTTGAATGAAAAAAGCGGATTGAGCGATAGTAGGAGGGTGTAAATTATTTTGTAACCTCCGAAAAGAACCCGGTGTCGGCAGATTTTCTTTCGAATTGTTCTGTTTTGCGTTGCAAAATCTTTTACATTTCTATTTTTTCTATTTAAAAAATGAATCCATGAAGAATTATGACGACGTCATTGCATTCTCGTATGTCATGAACTGCTCAATGTCGTGGGGAAAAACATGTTTTCGGAGCCTGACCGAATTCTCTGTGAAACGAATCCGAAATTGTTTACTTATGGCGAACAAATTCCGTCTTATAACATTTTGCGTTTCATGAATTGCAGATCAATGACAAATACGCATACTCCTATTTTAACTAACTTATGATCCCAGCTTCAGCATCAAACATTTCGGTTTGAATAACTTTATTATTTATCTTCTAAAGGGGGTCTGTTCTTTAGCGAGATTTCGTGAAAATAATGGAAGAAGAAAATTAACGATTCGTTCGCGTGATAGAGGTCAAGAGCCACCGATTGACGTTGAAAATGAAAAAAAAAATATGTGTGCCAAGAAATTGCCAGAATGACATTGCCTTCACATTCAATCAAGTTCCCCTTTAATTTACTTAAAATTGTTTTAAACATCTGGGGGAAAGCGTCGTTTATTGTTTTCGAAATACATATCATTTTTATTTTTACATTGAAATGTACACGCATTGGTGCGCGTACTTGTCAAGAATGATCTTGGGGATGTATTTCATTGTTGAAAACTTGAAAATGAAATTTATGCTGAAATTCAGAAGATAAAGCCTAGATAAAAATTAAAAAGAAAAAAATATATATATGTTCTGAAAGAAATTGCTGATATTTTTCTTCCGAAAATGACAAACCCTGCTAAGAAACTCGAATACTCATTGCACAAACTTGTCGGGACTTCAGAAAAACATTGTTATAAAAAATATTTGTTTTACAGTAACACGATTTTGCAAATTATTGACGGATTGAAAGATTTTCTTCAAAATAGACCTGCACATATTCTAACCCTTCCTTTTGCGACCTTTTCAGACGTTTTTCAGTGTTCAAAAAGCCGCGATCTTCAAAAAGAAATTTGATGGTTGATAAAAACATTTACTCTGAATAACAGTTAAACACAAGCAATTTTTCTTAAGAAATTTTTCTCAAAAAGTTTGTTATACTGGGATTTGTAAGTTTGTTGTAACAAGATTTTTATAACGTGTACCCTATATGATTTCTTCCAGGACAAGTTTGTTATACAGGTGGTACTCTGCAATTTGACCTCCTGCAATTTGACTGTCCCAAAATTCTATGGTCAAATTGGCATGGAGTTTAACTGGCAATTCAAACCTTGCCCCACAATTCAACCTGCTTTGGCGCTTTTTTGCCTTTTTGCATCAATATTTTTGAATTTCACAAAGTGTCTCACAATTTGACCACTTTGCAATTCAATCCTAGTTTGGCAACGGATTAGGGTCAAATTGCAAGGTACCGCCTGTACTGAAAAGTTTGTTGTAATGGTATTTGTTGTAACAAGATTTTACTGGATCACACACCTCCCATGATTATTGAAAAAAATTGTAACTTTGTTCTGGACGCCGCCGCAATAATTTCGCAGCTAGAAAATTATTTGACAAAATCTAGAACCTGCTGAGAAGCGCTACTATGGCGCAACTCGAAATGTTATTCTTCAAAATCAGACTTGACTGCTGTAAAGTAATTCAAATTCGCGTTAATTTTCCCCCCAGAGAAAAACACACGAATGTTCGGAGTGTTTTTCCGTAGCCCCCGGAGACGGCGCCCGGGTGTCTGGATTTCGTATCCCCCTCCCCAGTGTGGGTTATTATTTTCGTACCCAGCACACACGTACGTACGTTGTTGCCCTCGTTTGTTCGTTCGTTCACTTTGTTATGCATCAAACGATGAGTGTCTCATTACACTTCCGCGTGTCGAATCACTTTGCTGTTGGTATTCGGAACCTGATCCACTTGTTGTGAACCGTGATTCATGAATAACGCGGACGCTGGAGGCAACGGAATAATAATAATTGCTTGTCTTGAGCATGGAAGTCGATCCTATCATCCCTATTTTATAGCATTCGGTGAATTGTTTTTAGGGACAATTTTAGGTCTTTTACTACTATTTCGTGATCCTGCGTCCAAATGACTTCGGGGACGAGTCTCTTCGCACTAACATTTGACAGCCTCAGGAAGATCCCTTATTCTTTGTCTTACACGTACACCCATTGTGGCCATTCTTTTGTCAGCTAAAAATGACATTTGCATACATATTTTTAGTTTTGAAAAATCCCGGAACGTAGTTTAACAAACTAAATCTAACATGGGCTACATATTTGTTCAAAAACTCGCATTTTGGCGCGAACTTCACTTTTAGCAGCAATGATGAAATAGTAGTCTTAAAAATGGCTGGGGAAGACTCGAAAAATAGATAAATAATTTTGAAAGAACCCTCATATGTTCGAATGAATGGATATTTGTCGAAATTAATTGCCATCGCCTTTGTTTTTTTTGAGAATGTTTTTGCGATTCACATTCTTACCTGTCTGCTTTCGTGAAAAAGATTGCAAAAATTTAGTTTAAAATTCATCATGTATCCCCTTTGAAGAAGAATGAAATACATTATTCTTGAGCAAACTTCACTTTTATAGCAGCAATGATGGAATACTAGTCTTTAAAATGACACGGGAAGACTCCAAATTAGATGAATAATTTTGAAAGACTCCCTCATATTTCGGAGTGCATTGATATTTGTCAAAATTAATTGACATCGCCTTTGATTTTCTTGAGAATGTTTTTGCGATCCGCATTATTACCTGTCTGCTTTCGTGAAAAAGATTGCAAAAAACGTAGTGCTTAAAATTCATCAGTTATTCCTTTGAGAAGAAAGAAATGCATTATTACATATACATTATTTCTTCTAACCCTGGCAGAGTTCCACGGATGAAATTATCAGCTAAAGTTCGCCAAGGCAAAATTAAAAAAAAATCGTTGCCCTTTTTTTTCACTGAGGATTTTCCGCCTGATTTTAGAAGCGTACCTTTTGTTCTATGTTTAAAAAATCTTCGCGCTGCTTTAGTCATATTTTCGCGCACTAAATAAGTAGCACCAACCCAGTGAGCACAATAATGTCCGTTTTGGATTCAAAACTTATCCAAAGCAACTTATCCGAGAATCTTGCCAAAAACGGACAAGTTTCGGACAAGTTGCTTCGGATAAGTTTGGGACAAAAATCGGACATCTTGTCCGATTTTTATCCAGAAGTCATCCAAAAGCAGTCAATTGCTTTTGAATCCAAAACGGACATGTTTTGGAGGTATCTGGGAATAGTTTGGATAAAAATCGGACATGTTGTCCGATTTTTATTCAAAAGATGTCCCAGTTCCCTCCAAAATGTGTATTTAATTCTTTTTTCATCAGCTGCATTTGGCAAAATTTTTCTGATCCTAGGGGGTTCATATTCCTCTTTTCAGGGTTTTTGTTCTTCCTTTGCTACTCAATTTGCTTCAATCATTTCCAGAGATTATTAATTAACTCCACTATTGTTTCTAGCTACGGAAGATTGAGTGTGAAATTCCGTGCGCAATTTCAAATGGAGACCGCATCTGTTCGGAAAACTTGTCCTCGAACTAAGTTGGCTTTTGTTTACTTGTGGAGGTGAAAAAATAAAGTTTTAGCATTTTTATATTCGTAACATCATAGGATTCATGCATTTGAAAACAAAAGCTTTTGAATTCATGATTTCGTAATACCTACGCAGTACGTGTATCTTTTTCGAATATTTTTATTTCATTAAAAAAAATAAACTATTAAAGTTATGTGTATGCACGAATCTCATTGCATTGAAAGTCTTTTCTGCTCATATGAATCTGCTTGAAGTGAATTGCGGTTTGGAGAAATAAATCTTGAGAAATTCAGGTAGCAACGTGAATGGGTATCAGCCAGCAGGGTCTTATATTGAAAACATCCATTTCGGGAATATTTTTGATGCAGAAAACCTTCGAATGATTGATGTATTCGACAAACATCATTCAGAATAATACGCACACCTCAAAATGCCCGCGAGCATTTCCATGGAATCGCCCTGACACGTAACTCTTTCAACTGCGCTCAAAGAAATTTGTTTTCTTGCTCGTATTCAAATAATGCCTGCCTCAAACAATTTTTCTTCCGGGTTCACGGTTAAAGCGAAGAAGGAGTTCAGGAACTTTCTGTGGCGTGTCTTTTGAGAATGGGACTCCTGTGGGGAAACGACCTCGAATCGCGTTTCCTTTGGCCTAAGGGCAAAGCTCAGCGATAGAGTTGATTCGGAACAAGGTTAACCAGATTTTCGAGGCTTAATATTGACCATTAAGTTGTTTCGCAGATTTATCAGCCTTGTTTTTACAATGTACCTAGAGAGTAATCTGTTGTGCATTTCACAAAGAACACTCCAAAAATTTATATTTTTCTCTGTATAATAAACGAGGGATCGTCCTCGGGACCGATCTTTTTTTTTCAGTTAAGAGCAAAAAATTTAATAATCCCGATGGAGCATTCATTGTTCAACGTGGAAAGTTTTCTTCTGAAAATCTTGAAAAAACTTTCGATCGCTGAAAAACAAATCGTTTTCGGAGAAAAATATATAAGAGGAATTTGGAAATCAGACGAACGCCAATCCAAAAATGAAAGAAAGTAAGAAAATTAAATGCTCTTGACTTACTGGAAATTCGAAGCAGCGCAGTACCTGGAAATAAGGCTCGATTTTTGTTCAAAGAATGACTGAACAATCCTACCTTCATCAAAATCACTTTCACGAAAGCAAAAAATTCTGGACTAATGACATTAAGTATTAAAAAATTACGAAAACTTGTGACATTTTTGGTGACTTTCTGATGAAAGGTTTTTCCTATCTCATGTCCGGTGAAATTTTTTGAAAGAGGGAACCCGACCAAAAATTTCAGAAAAAAGCCGAAAATATTCCAGCCACATTCAAATTCACTGATCTGTATTCGTGAATTTCAGTCTCAAGACGGAAAACATATTACAGTACAGTATTTAGTTTAAATTGAACGTTAAGATTGAGTCTTCCTTAACATTTCATTTGAACAGCTGTGGGAAGGGTTTAATTGAAAGCGGAATTTTCGCTTTTCTTGAATAGAATTCGTGCCGAAGGCTATTAAACATCCGTTCTGTGAATGTCATAGGCTTTTTGGAGCCCCCGGGCACACTTTGCCGTAATCAGCTAGAAGATATTGAACTACATTGTGTTCGTTTCATTCAAGAAAGCGGGTTTGAAAACCAGAGGGCTTGATTCTCACGCGGCCGCGAAAATTGGTTTCGTACTTTTACTTCGAGAGGCCGCTAGTGTAGAATTGTTTTACGGTGGATGCCGTCGGAAAAAAAGCTGTGTATATACAGTACAATACTGGCATAGGTTCCGAGTTTAAAAAAAAAATAAAAAAAAAAAAAAAAAAAACTTGGGAAAATTATTCGAATTAACCTAAGTAACGCGAAAATATATTTCGAATATCACAAACGCCTTTCGGATGCTCCGATTCCGAAGTTATTTCTGGCGCAAATTTAGATGTACTCATTTGGAGGAAGTTATGCTCATTTGTGACTCAGTTTTGAATGCGATTGTGATTTTGATTAAAGGAAGGTAAAAGTAACGCAAGGTTTAATGTTAAAGACAATGCTGTACATTTTTGAAGATTTTCTCGACTTTATATCGCGTCTGCTCTAATAAACGATTGAAAAAATTCGATATACAGTATAAGAAATAGAATAATATCCTTGCCAATGTCAGAAGACCGACACTTGTTAATGCGTTTGTGATATTCGAGTATTAAAAGTATTAATTGAAAAGTATTAATTCAGTCTATATCTGGAAATTCTGCGCAAGGAGACAAACAATTTTTGCGCGAGAAAACGTGGAATATTCCATAATTAATTTCGTTCTGGTTCTTTTCTCCAAGTACTGTACTGTATGGGTCCTTAATAATTCCCTCTGAAATGTTCCTTGCCAGTGTCCGATGACTAGGATGGAACTGCAAATAAGAGGGAATTGTGACCGTGAACTAGAACCCTCCGGATCCACTAGTTATTCAAAAGAAACGCATCAAATATAGGACTTTTCTTTCTTAAATTGCAGTTTTTTCATGTAGAGAATAAAGTCAAAGATTTCTCAGAAGAATGAAAACTTGAAGGGACATTTTAGAATTTTTAAAAGTTAACCCAGGCTAGTTGAAATGTCTTCGTGCCCGGCGTAAGGTTTCAAATCACGCTCCCATTTGGAACTCTGTCCGAGTGGAACAGGGATCAGAAGAAAATTTTCGCAAACAATATTAATGTCCTGCATTGAATTGTGAGCGTGTTTCTGAAGACTTGGAGAACACAAAAAATATGAACATATTAATTATATGTCAAGGTTGTCACGCAAAGTTGAAACATTTCGCGACAAAAATGATCTCGTAATTAAAATTGCCCTCAAAAGCTGCTCGTAAACCTCTTTTTGCTACATCTAAATGGCAACCAGCGGTCAAATTTTAAGCATTTCTTCATCTTCAAGATTACAAGTGGACACTCTGTACATCGAAATTGAAGGGACCAAGGAGAGAGGAAGAAAAAAAAAAAGCAAGGGAGCTCCATCCAACGAGAGATTTTCATTGCAGAGAAACCCTATAACAGGGAAAAATAATCCTGTACGTATATGATTAAAAAATTCGATATACTGAGAAAATCCATTTAGACAGATTTAACCTGTATTATTCAGGTTCATAACCTTCTCCCAAACATTCGAATTCTTCCTGCGTAGCTAATTTGAGTCTACTTTCTTTTAAAAATTCATTAAAAACTCCAGAAAAAATACATTATAATCCCGAACCCAGTCCTTGTTCAATTATTTTTATTTTATTTGTCTGAATACGGTGGAAATGAGTTAATATGCAAGGGTTACGTGGTTCGCGAAGCTAGTATTCACGCGCCGAGTTCTCAACGTCGTCGCTGTCACTTTTTGACAGCTTATGCACTCGACACGTTTCAGTTCGACGCAACAAACTCAATTATTCATAGGGTTGACTGTAAAAATTGTCGCTGCTTTTAAAAGCGCTCATCCGGAACAGACTTCTGTCATCATCTCGCAATTTTTCAATTGAAGTTTTTAGTCCAATCCTGGGATGACTGTGAGGCAACGTCGCAAAACAGCATAATTGTCTCTGGTGGAAAATTTCAATGATGATTAAATTAATCAACCGGGTTGTGACCAAGAATTTACTTCGACAGGAATACCGTTGAAGTATATTTCTATAATTCCCCTCTATTCAAGTTATAAGCATGAGCTAATGCGACAATCGAACACATACAGTATATTGCATGAGAATAACACAATCCTGTTTATTTAAAACTGTACTGTATATTTAAAAAAACTGCAGGTTATGAAAAAAGTGGCTTTGCATTTTAGGAATGGTGTTCAATTCCAATCAGTCTAGCTACTCTAGCAAGTAAGACTTTTTATTAGAAAAATTTGAAAGTATTTTCGTTCAATAGGCCTCATTTTCCAGGCGAAAATCAAATATTCAACGCTTGCAAGATTTTATTCCTAAATTGGCTTCGGCGATCATCTCCAAAATTATTTGCTGTCTTTATTCATCCGGCCTTGGTGAATGTTTAGCCAGGAAATAACTGTCTAATTCGTAGTATAGTTGGACTCCATCTACAACGAACTTAAAGAGACCTGCAAAATTCGTTGTAAAGAGAATTTTGCTGTTGGGAGTCTCTGGAGCATGAGGAAAGAGCCCTGGTGGACAAAAAAAATCTGTTGAACAGAAAAAACGTTTATAGAAAAGATCGTTATACAGGGAGTCCAGCACCTGTATTTTTTCCTGACTCATATTCAATCATATTTTCTCAATAGACATCCGATGACCGCCGAGGGAAAGAAGGTTCAGTGAAAAATGGCAGGAACCTTGATTTGATGAAAAAAAATTCAGTTTTGAATCGAGTCGAGTGTTTCGTGATCGCCATAAATGAATGTAGAAGCACGAAATGTTCCGACGGCGGAAACGTCGAGATGGCGAGGCCACTGTCGAGTCGCCATTGCAAATCGAGCGCTTTTTGTCGATTAGCGAGGAACAAGGAAGTTGACATTACGCCAAAACACGGCAGCTTGGAATCGATATCCCTGGAATTTCCACGTTGTCACGCTGGGTTTGTGTATGTCAGTCAGTACCGACGAGGAAGAGATACTCCGTGACACCACACGAGACTTTTTCGAAGGCCTTCGCAGTCGAATTATTCCTGTTCACCCCGACTTCCTTTTTATTCGGAGCGAATTGAGAAAAAGAAAGTTATGAATTTAAAGGGTGGCCCAGAAAAAGTTAGACCAATTTTGATGTACTGTACACTACTACTGTCTTTCCTACACGAAGGGAAATGAAAACTGAACGTATTCTCAAATAAGAAAATTTTCACTGTCGAGGAAAAAAGTGTCGCGTTTATCTGAAAAAAATTGCAAATGTGCGGAGAAAGATTTCCTTTGACTTGAATAATTTAGAAATGTTTCCAAGTTTTGGAAGTTTCATTGATTAAATACACTCTTTGACTTTACGAGCTTTCAAATTGTTCGTTCACTCGTCATGCCTCAGAATATCCGGTGATTTTAAAGGACATTTTAAAAACGATCTTGGGGATAAATGGCCGCATTACAATTTTAAACTGACGCATATAATATTTAAATAACTTAAAATTATGCTCAGAATATAATTAAGTTCAAGCGCTGTAAATGGTATGACGTTTTATGACTCTCTATTGAGCATTATTTTTCACACGACTGTTCAAATGAAGCTTGTCTGTTCAAAGTTGGTCCCAATTAGAAGATTGTTCCTACTTTTTCTGGCCTCACCTATAAATATATAGTTTAATATTACCAGGAAGGAAATGTTGTAGACTACCAGGATGGCGGGAATTCCGTGGAACAACGTAAAATTTTATGGAGCTGGTGATTTATTCGGGTACTCGAGTATTTTTTTAATATTCTTATCGCAAGCGGCATCTTTTTTTAGCGCTCACATGCATCATCCACTTTTGGCAAAAGCCAAACGTAGCATGTTAGAATGTAGGTTCGCTATTAGGCTTTTTTTTGCCGATTGATCCATTTGCCTCTGAATTGTATTTGTTTTTTTCATCTCTTGGAGGAGCTGCAAATAGTCGTAATTCATTGAGTTAACCAGAACAGCTGTGAGGAAATTCTATTAAAATTGCCAGACATAAAAATCGGATTTTCAAAATGAAGCAAATTTGTTTCCTCTTGCTAACAACGTGCATTCTCCAACACCGATACAAGCCTAGGTAGAAAACTAGTCTTTCCCTTCGCCCGAAGCAGGTCAAATTCTGGGGCAGAGGTTGAATTGCAAGTCAACCTCTCTGCAAATTTGACCGTCAAATTGCGGAAGGTCAAATTTCGAGGTACCACCTGTACTGCCATGTATTTGATCATTGTGGCTTGTGAACTTGGAATAAGATATAGTATTTGCGAAAAATCACAGGTCCTTCTTGAAAGACCTTCTTCAGCGATTGAATACATTTTTCGTGATTGATTATCCTCGACTTTCGTTCATTCTTGCACAGGCACTAAGGAATGATTTGGGATACTTGTTGTTCTTCTGTAATACTTCATAGGTTATGCAGTTTTATTCCTCGAGGAAATTAAGTGTGGCAACGCAAAAGATAAAAAATGTTTCATTATTCATCAGGGGGACATTCTTCGACTTGGGAACACGTGGGCATTCAAAATAAGGTTCAAACGCAAGCTCAAGGCGCATCGGTTTCATTGGCTTCGCATTGGAAACGTGATCAAACTTTGTTTCATCCTTATAGTGAGTGGAGGACTTTTTCTTTTCTTTCTGCTCGCAGGTGAGCAACAAAGTATCTTTCTGCTCGCAGGTGAGCAACAAAGTAGATGCCTCGAATCGGATTTTCAAAATGAAGCAAATTTGTTTCCTCTTGCTAACAACGTGCATTCTCCAACACCGATACAAGCCTAGGTAGAAAACTAGTCTTTCCCTTCGCCCGAAGCAGGTCAAATTCTGGGGCAGATGTTGAATTGCAAGTCAACCTCTCTGCAAATTTGACCGTCAAATTGCGGAAGGTCAAATTTCGAGGTACCACCTGTACTGTCATGTATTTGATCATTGTGGCTTGTGAACTTGGAATAAGATATAGTATTTGCGAAAATCACAGGTCCTTGTTGAAGGATCTTCTTCAGCGATTGAATATATTTTTCATGATTGATTATCCTCGACTTTCGTTCATTCTTGCACAGGCACTCAGGTATGATTTGGGATACTTGTTGTTCTTCTGTAATACTTCATAGGTTATGCAGTTTTATTCCTCGAGGAAATTAAGTGTGGCAACGCAAACGATAAAAAAGGTTTCATTATTCATCAGGGGGACATTCTTCGACTTGGGAACACGTGGGCATTCAAAATAAGGTTCAAACGCAAGCTCAAGGCGCATCGGTTTCATTGGCTTCGCTTGGAAACGTGATCAAACTTTGTTTCATCCTTATAGTGAGTGGAGGACTTTTTCTTTTCTTTCTGCTCGCAGGTGAGCAACAAAGTATCTTTCTGCTCGCAGGTGAGCAACAAAGTAGATGCCTCGATATATGGAGGGCGAATAGGGAATACTTGCTGTGAGAAACATCGTACGAGTCTCTTGCTGTTGCTAGGCGAGGTCCAGATGGGGTTAACTGTGCGGTTGAGCGTCCCTTCTAACAATTTATTCTTTATTTTTATGAGAAGAATTTGGGTCGTTCCCGAACTTTTGAACTACGTTCTTGCAGGACTTTTAAAATTAGGATGAGAATTTATAGTTTTTATCAATCTTTCTCCGGGATTTTCAACCGGTGCACGTACATACGTGCGTTTGACGAGTTGTCCTCGGAACTTCGGTACTCACAAACTTTTTAAACGCGGAAATATTCTTTTTCGCTGGAATTTGAAATTAACTTGGTTTTTCAATCACAGAAAACGTTCATTTTTTTTACAAATGTTCAATGATATCGAAAAACCATTTCCCGTTGCGCATTTGAAGCTAAATTGCCAACGGTTACGTTATTTTGCAAAAATCCTGGCTTCAAATGAAGAAAAGAATCGCGAAGATGGAATTATATTTATGAACTCCCGAATGATTAAAGTGGTTTAAAAAATTAAAATCTGCGTGTTCCCGAGAAACAAAGAAAATCTACTGTACAACTGCATTGTATGTTTGTTGTTTTAGAGCATTCTGAACTATTTTTGACAGCTGTTGTGTAAATAAATTGGTGACATGACCATGCTAAATTTTGTTGTATTGAATTCCAGGGTAAATCCGCCTGAAGCTGGGGCAATGTCTGATAACAACTTCCGGTGCAAGAATTGATTGCGCTGCACGAAAAATGAGCACATATCAACTGCAAAGTATTGGCTCACGCTTCTTTGCTTCTTTTGGATTTTCAAAAATGACCCAACAATATGCAATGCACTGTAAAACTCATCGTTAAGAACTTACATTGTTGGTTTAAATATTTATAGAAATATCGGGTTAGAGTTATCTTGGCAACAAAAAGACTGCCACAGTATATGGCAAGTACGATATACAAGATAAATAACCAAGACTGAATAAGTACTCCGACAATTTTCCTCGTTTTTTCTTGTCTCTGACAGTCCTCAAAATTTATTTCGAGGTGCCCAAAATTTGCACGAAAAGTACTCAATTGCAACATAAAAATTCAAGTGCCATTTCATTTTATAATATTTAATTTACCAAATTGTATTCCTAACAATCTGAATGAGTCTTTGAGCCAAAATACCGGAAATATGCTTTTCCAATGCCTAAATTTCAAATATGAGTGGCAATGGTTCATGAAGTGAATGGTACCCTGAAGTGGAATCCTTTTTTTTAATCAGGGTTCTTGTACAACCCTTGAAACCGTTTCAGGATGAATAAGAGCGCGAATCAAGCTTGTTCGAGGGATTTATTTAATTGCGGCTTTGTTCGAAGGAAAACATTTGAATTAATTTACTGAGATATCAGCATCGTAATACTGTACCGTATCATTCGATTCTTCGAACCAGGGGGGGTTACGTGCTGCTGTCATAACCAGTTACAGGAACATTAATTGCGAATTTACTTCATAGATAAATTCCTCATGCCTATAATAAATAAATAAACGAGCTGCAAGGTTAATCGATGGGCCGTTTCTCGGAATCGGGAAGTCGATCCATTGATCGGTTTTTTATGATCTTCCATATTACGAGTATCGAAGGCAGATTCCAGGAACGGTCATGAACTGTCTGCTCGTGGCTCATTGATATAATATTCATCATTGTTTCATAACCGTGATGTTGCCAGCACGAAGAGCTCCAGTTTTCCCCAAGCGTTAGCGAATTTAACATACGGTAATAACAGTTGCATTGTATCCCTCCCTGTGTTATCAAAAACCTGTTTGACAAAGGAGCAAAATTTTGTATCTCCGCTAATCGTTTCGAAAATGTATTCCGTACGACCGGCGTTGATCAGAGGTTTGTATTATTCGATCATGAGCAGAAAAGTTATTTTTTAATTTATTCGAAGGACTATGCGACAGAAGAGAGTTGATATATTTAAGTACAGTAAATGGAACAAAAGGAATCTATGTACGAATACCATATGCTTATCTATCTTGTGTACAGTTCTTATATGTCAAGGAATCAGAGGCTTTTTTTTTATGAAAACCATTCTTTACCTTCGGGGGGAACGAATTTCAACGATCGAATGGCCCATTTTTGGGGATTTACGTGCATATAAAAGAAAATATTTTCTGAAAATATGACGCAAATTCTTATTGCGTTTCGTTGATCATGCAAAAAAAGCAGCTGGAAAGAAATGACGCATCCAAAAAACAAATTACTGTAACGGAGGATTGAATTTTCTTCTTTTTTTTCCAACGATTATCAGTTCAATTGAACATCGGATGGGCGCCTCGCATAATGGCCTTACTGTATATTCGGACGATGGCTGCCACCGATTTTTGCTTTGCGTGTTGGACACCGGTCCGAATGATCGACTGAATGTAGAAAAAATTGTCCGCAGATGTCGAATTTCTAAAAATTCTGTCATTTTCAATTTTAGATAACACAAACTGCTTTTTACATTATTGATTATTTTGACAATTTTTCTACTTTCTTCGCCCATGTTTTGATTCATTAAAAATTCTTCTCGAGGGATCTGGAAAAAACGAAACGTTCTATATTTCATCGCCATGTTGAGCAACAGACTGTGAAGGGCAAATGTTTCATTTTATAAATTTAACGGGGCATCAAACATGCATGAATTGCTAATCACAGAATCGCCCTAATATAAAAATACGAGCTTGCTCTTCAATTCGCTGTCAAAGATGTGTAAATTATATTCATTCATTATATTTAGTTACAAGAATAATGGAGCCCTCTGAAGGTAACATTTATTGTGGTATTAATGCTTCACCGAACTGAAGATGGATCGATCAGCAGCCGCAACTGTCTTCATATAAAGCCGGAAAGAAATGAAACACCGAAGTGGATTCGTATCACATTCCTTTTTAATAACTCAATTCAAAGAAGAAACACGAACTCATTGATCAAAAAACGCAACAAAAAAGTATAAAACAAAACCAATAAATGCCACAAGCAATCGCCCGGCGCCTCGGAATAAAATCTAGAGAAGAGCCACCAGTCAACGGAATATCTCGAATTCTGCTTGATTATCGTGATCAAATCAAATCAATATCGGTCGGTGGGCGAGGAAAAAGAAAAAAAAGTTTTGAAGTGGACCAAGTCGCGCTCCAGAGCAGCTTTAAATTCGGTTGAGGAAAAATCGAATTTTTTTTTTTTTT
>CAJPEX010001869.1:0-47885 GCA_905338405.1 Notodromas monacha
TTGGGAGGTTTTGAGTCATAGAGATTTGCATTAGAGAACCAGGAATATTTGTTATGAGAAACATACAGAAGCATTGCACAAAATGATAATTGGTGATATTTTGGGCCTTCTTAAATGAGTTGAAAGGGATGCTGAACTTGGAGGCAATGATTAATTTGCCCAATTGGTCATTTACTACCTTTCCATCAAATTCCATTTTTTATTGCTTTGCTCTTTCCCCTCTCAAGAAAATAATGATCAAAAGGCCTTAGAAAATTTGACTTATGGAGATTCAAGAGGAAAATAATGTGAGTTAGGGAGGTTTTTGAGCATTGTTTCTCAGGAAATTCAGAGGGGGATTTGAAAAAAATGACTTATTGAGGTACAGTATTTGACTTCAGGGGGGTTTGACTTATCAAGGTTCAACAGTAATAAAACAATAAATTTTGTACGAAGATTTATTCTGGCCTGTTACTGAAGTATTGATAGAGAGTGGCAGCTTTAAGTGATATGTGGTTTATAAAATTATTTCTGGTTCCATCTCAACTTGATCTGAATCAAAACTGCATGCATTTTTCTAAAAAGAGAACAATTGTGAGTTAGCCACAAGGTTTAATCTGCCTGAAATAAAAATGTTGATTGAAATTTGGAGGACTTCTGAGAAACCTCTTTTATACAAGCACATCAACTGACTATGCACCAATTACCCAGCCATGCAACCCTTTTTCTCATTTGGCTCAGCAAGTTTTTTGCTGTTTTAGGAAGTGCACACATTTAAACAACAGGGTTAGGAGCTATATGCTGTATATGTAGTGATATACAGTAAATGTTTATTATCTACTTGAGGTCCATCACTGATGTACAGTACTGTACACCAGGGCCAGGCCTCCACAAAAAAACATTTAAACAACAGGGTTAGGAGCTATATGCTGTATATGTAGTGATATACAGTAAATGTTTATTATCTACTTGAGGTCCATCACTGATGTACAGTACTGTACACCAGGGCCAGGCCTCCACAAAAAACAAGCCAGGTTTAGAAAAATGTTGTTATACACGGTCCTGCAAAACAATCCTATAAAATCGAATAAAAGGTTATAGCAAAAGCAAAAGAAAGCTAAATTGTGACTCAAATGAAGCAAAATTCAGTTACTTTTTATAGGATTGTAATTGACTTTTCCTTGTTTGTGCAACTGGCAGATAAAAAATGTATAGCTGATAATACTGCTGTATTAATCATTTTTGAGAAAAATATGATTAACTCATCATATCATTCAACAGAAAAGAGTTGCTGAACATGTTTAAATAAGGTTGAGCGCCATTTCTGAAATTTCTTTTCACCTAAAAGAAATAAGCTGCTACTTTGTCACGCGCATTAATGAAAATATTTCTCACCAGGTTATGATGATAGTGATCATGGTGTTCAGTGGAATCATCTCAGCGGCTCCCAAGAAAAAACGCAGTTCAAGCAGCTCCAGTTGTTCAAGTTCAGGCAAGGGTTCATCATCATCATCATCTGGCAAAGGATCCTCATCATCATCATCATCAAGTGGTTGACAAAAACAGGCATCTATACACCAATAGAAATCCTCTCTTCTAAAAATAAGTTGTTGAAATTATGTGTTTGATTGAAATGAACTGTGTTTGAAAAAAAGATATAGCACTCATTCTGATTTTTGGAGCGTTTGAGTTTTCCATGTTTTATATATGCATGAGAAAACTGTAATCATTGTCTTTAAAATTTAAAGCAACTGTTCCCATTGATTAAAACATTTGGAACAGTAATTTCAGTTTTTCAGTATAGTCCATGGGAAAATTATGCTCAACCTCAGTAGATGAACCAAATGGTGTTTCCATCAATGCTCGGTGTTCAAATTTAAAATTCATTTGAGGGAAAACCACAAGGTTGAATAAAAAAATTCTCCCATGAACTACAATAACGGGAACAATTTGATCACCTTCCACATTTGGCAAAATCCTTGCATAATTTACCTAAAAATGTTAAAACCTAAATAAAAGCACAGAAGATGATTGTGCAAAAGTAAACCATACAGAATCTGCCAATTCAACGTGAGAAGTAGTCCAAAAGGAAAAAAATGGACACACATACAGTATTCCTATACTGTGCAAAGATGACAAAAACCCCAAAGAAAGAATGTACTGTACAAAATTAGCTTTTTTCACAATGAATGCAACCAATTCAACTATTACATATTTATTTCAATTTAACGTCCATGACTATAACTGAAATTGTACAAGAAATCACAAACTTTTGAGAAGCAATATTTTTTCCTCTTTCTGAAAATGCTGGCAGAATGTCCATACCTAATGGAAACATTGTCCAGATGTTGGGGCGCCATTTTGGAGTTAAAATCATCCCCAAGTTGAATTGTGGAGACATACACATTTTGGGGCCACAGTGTACATTATAACTTAGCTTTTGTAAAAGATCTCATCTCATTTTTACTTTACATAATAGGGATGAGGAAAAATAGGATAAACATGGGTCAAATACAGCTCAGTTAAAAATGGAAAGATTTTTGGTCAGTACAGTATATTTCATTCTCTCTTTGACATATGCTGAAGCACAACACTTTATTTGTGAATTACAAAGTTTTGAAATCAGATTTGAGAAGACAATGAGATAAGACTTCAACAACTTAGGATAACACAATGAAAACTCTCAAATCTGAGTGAATATTCGACTGCCTTGCACAATATTCGATCACCATAAACAACTCATGCTGAAATATGGCAAGACAGCAAATGAAAACTTGCGCAAAATACACAAACGAATGGTAAATATTGGCAAGCCGCAAAATTAACCGACGCATGATTTACCGTAAAATTACAGTAAGAAGGCTATGATTTCTTCAACAAGCATGGGGAAAAAATAGGTAATTTCATCTGTGGCGTTGTAATCGCCAGCGTTCGTTGTAAATTGACACCAGCAGGAAATCACGAGCAGCAGCAGTGAAAGTAATGCCCAACATTACTCCCATTCGCTGAACTTTCAACAGGAATCCAAAGTAAGCCAGCAATTTTTGTTAATCCTTGCATAGTACCAGACATTTCCCTGTAACAAATCTCCCTCCATTGAATCTTTTACAGGAAACCCCAATTCAGTGTCAATTCAATTAGTGTAAAAAATTATTGTCCTAGCTAAATATGAGACCAAATAAGTAAATTTATACGTATTTCTAGGGATCATCGGTTATTATTGAGAAGCATATGCCCATGCTCAAGATAATAAAAAACTATTTCTAAAATTACATATCACTGGAACACATTATTTGAATGTCCTCCACAATGAAGAGCTTCTCTACAGCATATTCAAATAATTTTATTGGCTTATTTTGTGTGCTTTATTTATTATTTTAAAGGTTAATACCCAACTTCAAGAAATTGCTCTCCTCCTTTACGCAAGACAATATGTAGAAAATCAAATCCTTTCTGCATTTAAGCCATACTTTAAAAAATTGAAATACAGCAGAATATCATTAAACCAAATATTGTCAAAAAACATTGCTGATTACAACATGTATTTTTTAAGATCCTTTTCAATAGCATCATATAATTTCTTTCTGAAAAATTAGATACAAAGACCCAACTATTCTTCAAAAAATATTATTTTCCCTACACTGTAGTAGAAGCCCTCAACTAATCCTTCATCTTGTGAAATACTCTCAGTTTAGTGCCAGGACAATGATGGCACTAAATTGAGGTTCACCCAATTGACAGTGAACAAGCGTGACCAAAATTGGCACCAGCAAAATTTGTATACCAGCAGTACCTTGCAATTTTCAGCTGACCGTCATATTCGTCGCAATTCTGATGCCTTCGCCTACAAGTGCCCTGTTCGGGTGGAGGAAAAGAAAGGACAACGATTATGCTTCCCTCTCGGGTTCTTCCAACACCGGAAAGCCTCGGTCATCATCATCCACCGGGAAACGATCTTCCGGTTCATCATCAAGTGCAGCGGGGAAACTATCGGACCCATCCTCCACGGGTTCTGATCGCTCATCTGCATCCTCATACGCTTGAAATCACTGTGCATGAGCCAATCCTTGTTAATAAGTAGACATGGGATCTCAAATATGTAGTTGGACAAACGCGTACAATATTAGTCTGCACCTCACTCTTTAAGCAGCGTAAAAACTTTCACTATCAGAACTAATTTGAAACCGCGGATAGCTTCAATTCTGCTGATGGCGAGATTGCTTCCATTTGGTTTCACATTTCATGGGGCATATAACCGATGTTAGAAGGCCACACTCGCCACAGAATCTTTCGGTTAGGAACAATCGCATCGCCTAACGAAAATTCGGGTCTGGGAAAACATCTGGAATTTAATTTCATGCTTCATCACAAAAATTTACCATTGGTAAAATACAGAATAAAAAGTATCTTATGGCTGTTATTTTCGCACGATCTACGGAAGAATTAAAAGGCGGCCTTCGAGAGAGAATTGCTTCAGCTCTGGGAAATAGGACCCAGGAATGAAAAGAAAAATCCTGGCTAGAGGAATATGGATCATCCAAAATATTTTTGTAATGAATACATCGGACTCCGGATAACTAGAGTTTTCCTGTGTACCGAATTAATGGTCTATTGCAGTCAGTACTACGAAAAAAAAATTTTTGAATATCAGAGAAGCCATAAATTCAATTTCAAAACTGCATGGTCTCGTCTAAAAAATTGCACAGCTACCTTGAAGCGAACTCTTACCGCAGCCATTCATACGGACGAATAAAATCGCGCAGCGCTCACCTTGAAATATGATGCGGGAAAATTTCAATGATTAATTGCACAAGAACAACTGGACGAGGATGAAGGAAGAGAATTCGGCGATTTAATCCGCGGATGAATTCTAATCAAGGTTAGGATACAAACGCTCATTTCAAGTTCAATTAATGTTGCGGTAAATACAAGGGCATGAAATCAGGATTACAGCGCATCTTAGTAAAACGCGGAGAGAGCGTCCTTCCACGTTGGGGTTTATAAGCGCATCTTGAGTTAGCGATGAGAAACACTTCCAACATAGAAAGCGTCAGCGACGTCGACACTCGAGAAATCTTCTATTCAATCATGAACCTCAGCGGTATTTTTCACTACATTTTTGTGAGTACTCAAGAGCTCCCAAACCGAAATATTAATAATTATAACGCGATGTGTTCTCACACAGGTCGTCGCTTTCATGATCATGGTGGGATTTAATTCCATCAGTGATGGAGCGGTACACAAGAAAAAAGGCCCCCACAAATATCCTGGGAAAAGTTCCTCGTCTTCTTCTGGAAAATCGTCATCCTCATCATCCAGTGGGAAGTGAAGCAGATGATAGAGGAAACGATATTTTCTTCCACATAACCTAGCGAGGAACTCCGAAAATCGCTCTAACGTTCGTTCGCGAAGCCAAGATTTTTCTCTATTCGCGCTTCACTTTCGTGATTAACGATCAATATATCCCAACCCATTTCAATATCGAAACCCCGTCTCTTCTTACATGATGGGATCTGAAAGCAACTTGAAATTTGCACATTCGAAATAAAGACAACAAGATTTACGCATCGAGCCACGTAATTTACTATCCTCCAGGAGAATGTAACCTTGCAGCAACAAATCACTTCAGCTCCTTAACTTGCAGACCGGGGGGAAGCGACTGTTTCAGCTTGTCGGCCTTCTCTTTGTCGGTGACAACCAAGGTGTAAAGAAAGCGGCTGCATCTAACCTTGAACTTCGTGTTTGTTGGGTTCTTCTTTATCTTCACTGATTTCGCGTCTTTTCTCCTCGCGGTCAGTAAGAAATCTTTGATCTCTTTGATTTCACGCGGCATTGTAAAACGGAAACTCGCACTTGCCCTGCAGTAGACAGAAATTTCACGATCATATCAATTCAGAAATTACTCATCACTAATCGCAGCGGAGGATGAGTGCGACACACAACGCGCCCGACACTTCCACTGCAAGACTTACATTACCGTCTATGTAGTGTAGAATCTGTTCTTCACTCTACAGCACTTAAGACAAGAAATACATCTTACTCCCACTATCATAAGACAGTATTCCTAGGATATACAAGTTTGTGGGTGGGGACAGACAATTCTTCTCGAGTTAGGGGTTCGGAGCGCTCACGCGGATTCCCCGGTTAGGATTCAAGCCTGCAGTGTGGTGTATAACTACAGTACTGTATATATCATGCAAGGTTTCCAAATTTGAACCAAAAATCGTGTATTGCACGGTATTTTATCCCCACAACTGCAAGGAGTCACAGATGCCACAAGGATAACGAAGTTAAATAAGTATAGCAGCTTTAAAATTTCCTCTTGAAGAACTTCCCGATTCGATAACTTTCCTAAATCCCGCCAGGTGGCTTGTTCACTGCTCTACCGCACAACGGCAACGTGAAGTAACGTACAGTTCATTCCAATCTGGTCAAGGCTAGATGAACCCTTGGAATTGACTCACCCTGAGCATATTCACAGAAAAAAATGCCTCCAGACCATCATTAATTAAACTCTTTACAAGAGCCCTTAAACCTATGGGCCATTAGTCAGAAACGACTTACAGGACTGCATCCCTAGCACCATTCCACAGATCCCAAAACTCCCACTGCACTGAGTTTACAAAGCCCAGATGGTTTCAATAAGTCAGTAAAAATAAATTTTCCAACAAAAAATTTACCCAAGTCTCACTGCTATTCTTGGGAAATTGTCAGCGCAGCCCGTGAATCAAAACCGCAACCTGACATCAAGAACCCTGCATTTCCATTTCATTCAAGGCATTCATAAATAGCCATCGCGACAGGGTTCAGGACACATACATCCGACAGCAATTCTTGTTTGAGTAAATCGAACACGACTTCTTCTCTCAAATCAAACTGATCAGGACATTTAACGCGATGAATAAGCAGCTTTTTGCACTTGGACAACAATTTACTTGCTTCTCCCCGATTCACTCCAGGCGGCAACCTTTTCAGCACTTCTGAAGTGCACTTCCTCAAGGCCTTGTCCATTTGATGCGCGAAGTTCTCCAGACAAATACGACGGCTTTCGCCACGTTCAGCAGAATCATCCTTTAATGGTGGTACCTGTGTTAAAATATCATATTTTAAAAAGAATCCAACACCAAGTTAACCAAAAGGTTCGTTTCTGGGTAAGCCAAATACAGAAATAGTTAAGAAATTATCAACCGTGTCTTTATAAAACAACTGTTCAACAAAGCACACGAGTAAAGAAATTTACAAAACGACAAAATTCCATTTTTGATTATTACGAAGCTATAAACATACCGGCGAAGAACACAGTTGCAGAATTTCGTCGATATTCAAATCATGCCCAAGCTGCAACAACATGAACGATGCCACCTCCCAATCGCTATTTTTGGGCTTCTCCATTTTCGCGGCCATTTTCCTGATCACGTGCTCTCCAACGCGTTCCTTCCGCAAACTATCCCGGATAAGAGCATCGTCAAGATCGCAGGTCGCAAAAATTTGCGCGAATCCGCATCCAAATTGTCTGGCTAGTTGGAAGTATTCGTATCGCATGCTTCTCAAGAAATTGTTGTCATCGATCACCACAAACTTTCTCCCAGGTGCTTTGAAATTGATGCTGCACGTCAACCAATGTTCAACCAACAGTGTCAGTTCTGAATTTTCAGCGGATGATGGCGCATTCGGATCCAGACAAGATTCAATCACCTGCCTCACAGCACTACGCGTCATTTTTAGTCCCCCAGTTTGATGTCTCAATGGAACAAATTCGTCCACAGACATGACAACACACTGGGAACCCGCGGTTTCTAACAGCTTATCACGGATTTCACGAGCGAGGGTCGTTTTCCCTGAACCAGGCAATCCAACCATAACTACAAAAGCTACCTCAGGCGGAAGAACCATCTTTTTAAACGTTTTTTTCTCAGAAAAGAAGAGTTTCTGGGTTATCAGCCGTGGGGGTTTGCTGGACTGGATAAAGTTTGCGGGACTCGATCTTCTTCCACAAAGCCTCCTTCCGCTTCTCCATTTCTTGGTTCACTCGCTCGGCTTCTTTGTTGCGACGCTCGACGAGTCTGGGCTGCTCAGCAACGTACAAGTTGAGTAATTTGTGGTTCGTTCGCAGGTGTTTGGTACAGCAGACGTCGACGCATTTAAGCTAAAATAAAACATCTGTGTCAATTACATTAAATTTAAACTAAACGAATGCAGTTTTGCCTCGACCATAGACTTCATTTATACCAAAAGATTGTCAAAGATGATGCGAAAGATATTCAAGTCAGATATTCGTGTGCTGCAGGCCGCAGTGACTGAATAATAGGGCCTAAGTTCGAAATAATGCATAGGATTTGGAAAACGTCGGAAAAATTTCTCGCAGTTTGAAATAATCAATGGGATACAAACGTATTGCATGGTAGATTTAATTGGAGATATTCTAAATTTCATCTCTGCACCCACACGAAACACCAGTTGCAAGGGTTGCTGAAGTTTTTATAGTAGCTGAAAAGAATAAACCGGGATTTTTTTTAATTCTAAAAAATAGATCTCCCAGCATCAAGTCATGCAAGGACACCTCCCTCAATGCCGTGAACCATTCTGCAATCCTAATTAATTTGTTCCCGATGCATCCTATGAATTCGGAAATTTTATTCTGCGTGACCTTCAGTTCGCACACAGGGGAAACACTTTTTCTTCTTAAGAAAGCATAATAAGAAGAGCTTCTTCGTTAAGCTGGATCAAAGAAATTTCTTTTCGAATAATTTTTTCGATTCAAGACGCGTTGATGAGAAATGCTGTAGAATACATTGGGAAAATCTCAAGAATGGAAATTTCCAGATTCTCAAAACTTATCTACCATCCCTCGAGATTCACGGATTCATCTTACGCAACTTGCCTCTGTATCAGTGATGGACCGCTGTGTGAACGTCTCCACACATTTCATAAAGCAGGCCTCTCCAATTTTGTTGTATATTTCCAAGAAATCCCGGAACTAGAAGAAACACACGTGCTTTCAATAATGTTCGTGGGAGAGTAACAAATTCTACGATTTACTAACCTGCCGAAATTCCATCAAAACGTTCACGCAAAACCGTATCTACGAACATTCAAATGAAAATATATTATTAAAAAAAATAGTGTCAACATCGAAAATAAAGTAGACTCGGAAAATAACACGGTTTTTCCCGTCATTCCTTTTTTTTCTTTTTCAAACGAAGAACGGCACACTCAAGGAATAAAACCGCAAGTTGCATAAATAATCTTGATCACCACAGGTGCTGGAATCCACAAAAAAATATGCCCAAGATGCGCACTTACAACAAATCCCCCCCCCCCCTTCCACACACAATGGACGAAAAAAAGCTCAACAATGATTGAGAAGCTTACAAGGAAAGCTAAAATCCTGGAAGAGTATCACAGAAGGCATATGATCCACGGCGAATCATTCATTTACATTATGACTTCCGGCTCAGGCACCGAAGTGGTGATTTCTTTATGAGGCAAAACCATTCCGCCATTGATGTGCACCTCATCGGCCACACGCACATCTTCTCCGAGGACTGTTAAGTTTTCCAATCTCGCCTATCAAGCAAAAAAGTTAAACATTAAAACAAAATATATACAGTATATATATATACGCGAGAAAAGCAGACCACGGGTTCAAAATCAACTCACCCACTGCCCAACAACGCAACGCCAGCCAATGATGCAATTTTCCAGCCACGAATGGGACTTGATGACAGTATCTTTCATTACAGTGCATCTTTTTATGCACACGCCATCTTCAATCACAACGCCCGGCCCAATCGTCACATCTGGTCCGATCAAACATCCTTTCCCGATTTTTGCAGAGGAATCCTTGAAAAATTCCAAGTTTTACACATGAATGAGCCAGTCATAAGAAAACATGCATATTTTCGGTGCAGGAAGAATTGCAAACAAGCTTACAATTTCCAATTCTTTTCCCCGTCAAGGCACGACTTAACTAGCACGGGGGTAATGGGAAAATGACCTGAATTCTTGACTGTCACAAGTCTCAACTCTATTCCTGGTTTCAGAAAATATAAGAAAAATTTAAAATGACTGCTCAAAACTCAGAGAAAATGTTACCTTCTCAACCGGCGAAGATCAATGACAAAAATTACGAAATAACCCACAATGAAGTAAGCATTGTATGGATTTACTTACTTTCAGCACGTTCCCCCGCATCCCTTCCTCCAACGAAATATCGGAATGTTTTAAACGACTCAGGAAACCCAGGAACAATGACATTCCTTTCAAAAAGTCTTCTGGCTTTCCAATATCCATCCAGAACCCTTTCAGCTCAACTGCATACAGTTCACCGAGTGAAACCATCGCGGGAAACGTTTCTTTCTCAATACTGGTTCGTTGTCTCTGAAACGCAAAAAAATCACCCAAATTTGATTATAAATCAGCTGGAACTTAATTTCTGCGGAGATACCGAACCGGAGTATTTTTTCGGAAGTGAAAAATGTTAGGTTTCCGAAAATTTGATTTAAAACCTTCACGCGAAACAAACTGTAATTTTATTTTAACGGGAGAAGCGATTTCCATCAAGGTTACATCATAAAATAATTAATTCGTTCCAGAAACTCAACAAAAGCCTATCAAGAACTCCATAAGATTTATAGTTTTCAGAAGAAATTTGCAAACTTTAAAATTCATCATTGTTAACTTCAAATAATCCTTGATGAGTTCGTGCTATTATTTTTCGGTATCAAACAAATTTTAAAAACAAGAAAAGGAAGAATAATATTTTTTTCTAAATTTCCGTTTTAAATTCCGAATTTAAAACATTTGGGCAATTTTTAGCCAAAAAATTGCCAAATTCAAGCGTTTTCCACCCAAAAATTCGGTTCATTGAAACAATTTTGTTATGCTGAGAGTCAAGGTTATGCAGTATTTTTGATATGCGGATTTTTCGTTGTGCATGTCTTACGTTGTGTGTGTCTTTCCTTATTCGAAGACACGCTATACTGATCGTTGCTTAAATTTTGTAGACGTCGTAACTCACTGGTATTCGATCCAGAACGCTGGGATTAAACACGTACAACCCAGCATTGATCTTATTCGACACGAACTCTCGCGGTTTCTCCACGAAACTACGCACGAGGCCGTCTTCTTCATCATACACAACCACACCATAACGGGATGGCTCCTCTACTCTCGTCACTGAAATGGTGCCTTCTTTTCCGTGTCGTCGGTGGAACTCCAAAAGAGACGCGAAAGGAAACTCGCACACGATATCCGAGTTCAAAACGAAAAAAGGATCGGGTCCCATTAGGTGTTCTCGAGCCAGAGCTAGAGGTCCTGCTGTTCCCATCGGTTCGTCTTCGTGAGAAAGCGTTATGGTGATGCCCAACTGTAAAGGCCATCAGAAATAATCAAGTAGGAAGACGAGGAGAACTGATCTTAGCTGACATACTAGTGCCTCTGTGCAGTAATATTTTTCTTCGCAGCGCAATCAAAAGAGTTGTTGAGATAGAGTCCATTGTTCCAAGAGGGCGAAAATAAAGCATTTGTGTTTCAAAATATAAAATCTGATATTTTCCTTCTAAAGCGAACTATTTATTGCTGGGAAAGTGCATTTTCAGAATCTTTTCCTTGAATCTAGAGATTTGCGCGCAGTATTTTGGATTTAAATTTATCGACAGCAACGCCCAGCCTGATAAAAGGCGACGACGCGAATAACACGAAAAGGAGCGCGTGCAGAAGAAGATAGAAAACATGAAGCGTTTTTACTTAAAATAATTTAAATAAAAAAAAAATCATTTAAAACAGTTTTGAATACTTACTCGTTGCTCTTCTGGTTTCAACGCAGCCTCCAACTGCGGGCCCATGTACGAAACAGCCAAAATAATATGAGTTACTCCGACTTTCACCAGAGCTTCTATCTGATGCATCAACATCGGTTTGTTGCAGAATTCCACCAATGGCTTCGGCCGCGTCAGGGTGAGCGGACGAAGTCTGGTCCCATATCCACCAACCAAAATCAACGCCTTCATCTCACTGGTCACGAAAACAAGATCCGATCACAGAACACGGCACAGTTTGACAGATCTGCAAGCAACGAGCTACAACGATTCAATTTCGATACACAATGACAATTCTTAAAAAAAACTATCGTCTTCCCAAAAAATAGAACAGCTCTTCAAATAAAAAGCACTCATGGAACTCATGTTGTAATCAGAAGTAAAAACTAACTGAGTTTCGCAAGCAATAAAGAATGATCTCAACTTTTGCTGAGGTACAACTCATCAAATTTCAATGAAGGCCACAATACAAAAGATGGACAAAAAATAATTTGAATGCGAGTGAAAATACCGTATCTATTTAATTACCTTTTCAGCCAAAATTTGGCTTTCCAAAATTCATAGATTCGGAAAATTTTGCCTTGAAAAGGCGCCATCATTTCCTGGGCCTTCATTCTTCAAAAAAATATGAACTAAATAACAATTCTAACGAATTCCCTTTGAGTAGCTCGTTATACGAATGTATTCGTTGGAAATAACATATTTTGGAAAAATGCATTCATTATTCAAAAATTAATGTGAAATTTTAAAGCACGGGATGTTATTCAATCAAGAAATTACATTTAAAGAGGCGATACGAGAGTTGCGCTGTAATTTTTTTATTCGGCCAGAATCCTTGGGAATTACGACAGTGAAGTTAAAAATAAAACCCCACATCAAAGCATACGTTTAGCGCGTATATCATAGCACCAGGAATATTCATTTTCGATTCGGTCCTTAATTGTCGCTCAAGCACTTCAGTAGAGAATCAGGAGTGGGTCTGTCCATGATTTTATCCGGTGGATGACCCATGTGTACAAGAGCTTGCTCAGTAGTCGGACCAACAGCTATCACCTGGAATTCCCGTGCTCGTATCAAAGCAAACAAATAAACCACCAATGAAGATGAATTTGAACTTACTTCGGCATCGTCGAATAGTGTCAGACCCAAACGTTCGCTAGCTTCAAAAACATTTCGAACACCGGATGGGCTAAAAAATACGAGAGTCCGTTTTCCATCCTACAAAAAGCATCGAAGTCGGCAATTACACCATCGCAACAAAAATTTCAGTACGCACACAATCTTGGATTGCTGCAGTCAGCTGCTCTTCAAGCTTCATGTTGCTAGTGGTTTTGTACGCAGTAACAGCATCTACGCAAATGTTAGGTTTTTCTTGTTTCAACTTCTCAACAACAGTACCAACAGCGATGTCGCTACAGGGATATAGTAATCGTGCTTGCACATTGGATTCTACGAAAAAACAAAAAAAGGGAAAACTATCAGATTAAGCAGCACTGCTTCAATCTTCCACAGAAATTGTCGATTTAAAAGCGAACATAATTATGCTCAAATTTCAAAGATCGAATGGGATAATCAAGACGCAATAATTTTAGTCCACTGAGTAGATGCGATGGAAGTAGATAATTATTGTACCGAAGCGGCATCAATTATTACACATTCAAACAAAAGAAAAAAGGCCCAGCACAAAGATCCCAATTAGAAATCAATATTCATGGCAAACAGAAGCATAACATGAGAAGTGTAGGAAAGAGCGATTACCTGTGTTTATATGATTGGAGATGAACGTAGCCAATTCATCTCCATTACCACTATTTTCACCGAAGACATTCCCATTTCCAATTGACTCCTCCGCGTGAACGGCCGTTTTCGGTCCCACCGCATAAATCACAGCAGTATTTTTCCAGAAAAATGTAGCATTTTCAGATACACTTGAGTCAAGAGTTTTGCAGAAAGCATCTACAGCTCTGTTGCTCGTCAATACAAGGCCTGGAAAATGGGAAGATTCAATTTGCAGACTTCATTGAAAGCTGAAAACTTACCATAATACGAAGAAAAACAGTTTATCTTTTCCTTCAGATCGTCCAAAACGTATTCAAACTGAAGAGGGTTGACGGCGGATACCATAAATCCATTTTCTGAAAGCACTAATTCGTATTTGTCTTCGCCAGCTTTAAAACTTTTAAATAAAATAACTCGACTACATCGCATTGTTCTGGAAAGAAATCAAAAGCATGGGGAAACGCAATTCATAGGAAAGAATGACGTGAGTTATGCAAAAGCTTTGATACTAATCTTTGCAACCAGCGCTACGACTAAGATTCACGCCGAACTTTCTTTTCGTCCTCGATCAATTTGGGTAAGTCGTCTAAGGGGCGGTAGTTAATGTGAACTAGTTGAGCTCCAAGCAGCATTGAAGCCAACGCAGCACATCCAAACTTGACGTACTTCTCCAGGCTCACACCGGCAGGCATTCTTCAAGCTCCTTCTAACGCTGTCTTCACGACACGCTTTTTGTATGTGCGGTCTAAAAGAGAGAGGAACCGTAGGTAACATCTCCGCTTTAGACTTCGAAAAACGAACTCACAGAAGTTGGTTTCGCCGAAGTGCCAATTAATCATAGAAAATTCGAGCGCGGCGCCGAGGACGAAGAACGCGGGTAAAAATCGATAGACTCCAAGAGTTTCTTTACCAGGAACTTTGTCCATACATTTCTTGAAAAAGCTGCTATACACCCATGGTTTTCCGAATTTAGTACGCATTAAAGTTAACCTGTAATCATGTAATACATATAAAATTATTTAGAATATACATTAAGACGTACATGAGCTGGAACAAGAAAAAAAAGCCAATATCATTCACTTTTCATTGCTTCTACAGCTTTCGCGACGATTTCGTGAATTTCGGCCATTGCACCTAACCCCGTGTCTCCACAAACTAGAGTCTTCTCAATGCACTGTATCACTCGAAATCCCCACGACTCTAGAATGCGCAAATTACTGGATGTCACTGGATGCAACCACATCTGAGTATTCATCGCAGGACAAACCAATAGCGGTCTAGAAAAATCCCAAGCACGAAGGCAGCAAGTGACGAGGTTGTCGGCAATCCCGGCAGCGACTTTGCCCAACGTATTGGCATCCAATGGGGCGACGAGCCCGATATCAGCCCACTTCCTCAACTCGATATGCAAAACTGGGTCTCCACGTTTCTCCCAGGACGACCATTCAAGATCATCAGAAAAACTATCAACTCCAGGGGGCAAGTCTTTCAAGTCAAAGAAATGCTTGGCTTTTTCGGTCACGACAACACGTATGCAGAACATACCGGTAGACAGCAGCGCTTTACTGATTTCGGGAACTTTGAGCGATGCGACGCTACCGGTACACATGAGTAAAACGTTTTTCTTTGTCATTCTGATATCGAAGGCTTTTCGACAAAACCTAATTTTTTGAAATCTTCCTTGGCCATCAGGTTATTCTCCATCCGACATTCCAGGTAATCCTTGGCTTCTTGGCGACACTCGGAATTACGATTGTTGTTCTGCGTCAAACATAACATGTACTTAAGCATCGGACGCTTGCACAGCCCTTCGTGATCCAACGGAAAACTTCCCTTATCTGGCGGAGAAGGGGTAAACGATTTTTGGCCGAACGTCATAGACGACATTTTAAATGATCAAGTTAACGATCCGACCGCGATGCCATGCGCATAAAGGCACTACAAATTTCCACTGAATAATTGATATAAAAAGGCATCATCACGTCATCAATTTACGAGATACAATCATTTTCAGGAATACACAGAAATCGCCTTCGAACTCTCAACAACTAACCCGATAACACAGCGAAGTAGACGAACGTCACTCAAAATCGGACACAGTGCGGAGTCTTGAGGACGAACTTCCGAAGTTCAGGCGAACCAATAACGCTGATGCAGCATTATCGTAAGCAATGTGCTTTGTGGTAAAATAGAGGTCACTGTTAATCGGCTTACACTGAAATTCTCCATTGGAAATTACAATAATGTACTGTACAACACCAATGAATTAAAACCATACGATTTTCACATAAGCCTCGTACCGTATTTCTGGATCTGCATCATATATCTGGACTTGCGAAAGTCCAGCTTTGCAGATAATTTATACGGGTATGGGTCATTCACTTTTGATTTACCCAAGCTATGTGCTTCCGTTGAATGCAGGTTTATTTCATCATTGAGGGGCAATAAATTCATCTGAGCTTATACCTTCAATTCAGGAATAGGTGGAATGAATGCTGAAGTCGTACACTATTTGTCACCACCTCTACGATGGTTTTGGCAGTGATACTACGGGACAGTACTGTATTATACACACGCGCTAAGTTTTCCTTATGGTGAACCTTCTTTTGGCTCCATGAAAAGCTCGTAGCTATCCTTCGCAATGTCGTTTGTCGTAAACCTAATGCATTACTTCATTCGTTCGGTCACATTTTTTTTCCAATGAGCGAGAAAATAAATCTGCAATAGAAAAACGAACAATTTTATTGGACCACATTTCGACGAATTACATGGATAACACATTCATTGAGACCCGTATTATTCAAGAACCGAAAAATTCTCGTTTCAGCACTTCACGTATGAACATGTCCTCAGTTTCTGCGAGCATGCGGTTTGCTTCTTGGGCAACGCCTGATATCCAATCAGATGCAGACCTGAAATAAAAAAAAAGGATTCGCAAAATTAAACGCTAGGAGATCAAGATTAAAAAAAGGGCACTCACTCTTCAATCGTGCGCCAATAATCGGGATATTCGTCTCTAAAGGACGTTGTTTCTGAACGGAGATACGACGTTTCTCCACAGTTTTTTATGCTAAAGCTTTTAATTTCTGGAAGAGTTTCCTTGATTTTTGCAACAATTTCACGTTCTTCTTCAACAGAAGATTCTTCGAACTGTATTTGTTTTCGAACTTTCTGAGTCGGTTTCGGATTCAAAAACTCGCCCCCATTGCTCAAAATCCAGTCCAGAATGTCGAAGTGAAACGTCGCAATGTGCTCCGCAGATTTCACCATCCCGCTGGCTTTAGCAACTACACCACATAATACACAAATGGTGTCCAACAAGGATTGAGCAATCTTCGACACTCCAGCATCTCCAGATTCCGGCAGTTTCCAGTGAATCAGCCTCTGAAAGAAGAGCATAATCCGAGGATTTAAAAAAACGAAATAATTCGCTGGTACCTCACATATTTCATCTTAAAAACTCTAGTGGAATGTTCATAAACATGCGATATGGTGCAGAAAATGCACTAAAAATTTTATATTAAAAAAAAAATCACCTGAAAAATATTGTTCACAGTTCGATGAACACGGACTATTCTCTGTAAAACAAGCAAAGGAATCGGTCGCTTGAAGCACAATTTCTGAAGTTCAGCAAGTTCTGAAGAACAGGCGCGGATCGTCACACCGACTGCCGTCAACAGATCACCATCGGTTTCAGAAAATGACGAACACGTTTGCCTGGAATTTGCATAAACGGGAATACAGTATTGTACAATACAAAACTTGAAAGAAAAAAAAAATTTCCACAAAATAACATCAAACATATCTTACACTTCATAGGAGCGAAGGAGTTCAAGGAGCTTCCCTTGGAGTTCGTTCAAAGTTAGCAGAGGGTTTTGTGGCAGCGGATGATTTTTCTTCGGCGATTTTTGAGCAGGATTCCTCGTACCGGCGTCTTTTGTTGGTTCAGGTTTCTTTGACTTATTTTCAGCTGAAAGCTTCAATGCATGAAGTGAAACTGGAGAGAATAGATAAAAAATTACTTCGAATAGTGAATACTGTACAATACGGGTGGTACCTCGCAATTCGACGGTCGAATTTGCAGAAAATGTTGACTTGCAATACAACCTTTGCCCCACAATTCGACCTGCTTTGGCCAATTTCTTCGCGTTTTTGTACTGATATTTTTTTAATTTAACGAAGCGTCTCGAAATTCGAACCCAGTTTGGTAACGGATTAGGGTCGAATTGCAAGGTACCACCTGTATGTGCATAATAAAATCGAGCACAATATATACAACTGAGTGCACTATAAACATATACAGATTAAAAAAGAAATAATTTCAGAACAATCGAAGCCATGACCTCGAAAGCTGAACACATAATGTAAACAATCTGTTTTTTTCATAGACGGCCAAGAGCCGAACGCATGGTTTTCACACCATTTGGTGTCACGAACGCCGCAATTTATGATCTGCCTACTTTGTTCTGATCCACTCCGTATACACGATCATCTGGGCAGCTCTGTTTTACCGAGGTAAACAATGAATGAGGGATTCACAAAATATGACCTCAAACGTTTCAGAATCAAGGGCATTCTAGAATCTAGATCTAGCTATTGCTCGAGCAGATCATTTCACAGTAACGCAAAAAGCCTCGCAAAATGAATCATACACACCTGGGTTTTCCGCAAATCGTTCGAAGGCTTTTTCACGGGCAGCACAAATCGCATCCACGGCGTGCAGAGGATTTCTCAACTCGTTCTTCCATAGATTTTCCCGACGCGACGAAATTAATTCCGCGACACTAAGACTAGACGCGACTGAAGACGGATCTTCCGTCATTTCCTATACGGAATATGAAGACGATTTTCTGTCGAATGTCAGACATGAATGAAGCAATACAGTACAACAAAATTAGAATTGGGTTTCCAAGAACGGGCGGAGTTTCTCCGTGGATAACATTTACTTCGGCCGGGCCAGAAGTTCACAGAAAATGCACTTTCCTCACAATTCGTCTAGAATTAATTTTTTTCCGCCTCGGAAGAAAAGTGCTCACGCATCTGCCCATTGATAAACGATGAGCATGCAGAGATCAGTTCTGCCCCGCATTTCGGATGCGAGTAACTGATTTCTCTTTTGAAGACTAGCTTATCGATGCCATAAATCCAGCGACATACTTCGGCCCTTTCGACGGTTGATGAGTTAACGAGCCATTCCTCCGCGCATTGGCGCCATGCTACGCCTCCATAGATCGAAGCGCAGGCGTATGCAATGTGTGGGAAGTTCGTGACCTTGATTATCTCGATATCCGGTCCATACCCCAGAAACGGTCCGATCTCGCCGTGATCATTAAGCTTCTTCATGGTACTCATCAATTCCTGGGACTCTTGGTAAAATGCTGCATAGAGTAAGTGCCAAGGAGCAAGTTTGTAGGCATCATGAGTCTCTGCTATCATCCTTATGTTATTCATCCGCGTGAACTGTGACTGCGAATACACTTTTCGCAACTCGGTCGGAAATTGATAAGGCAGCGGAGTTGCACGGGAAAGATTTAAGTAGAACTCGGCACTAACGACGTTCGCGAACGTCGCCTTGTGCTGATTTCGAATTTTTGAGACAGATGGCCCGGCATAATCCCCGAAGATACAGAACAAATTATCAAGACGCGTTTGTCTGATTGTGCCACGGCAAAAGGCGACCACTGCAAATTCCCTGATAGCCGCATCTATGAAGTTTTTTTTCCTAGTCATTCTGTCCAAGAAACCATCTGTGTTTCCAGAGCCCAGGAAATCGAAGAAGTTATCAGCTGTAATTGGGACCTGAGGTTGGCCCGGCACTTGCTCGTAGGTCATTCCATCAAATTTGTACCACTCAAATGCCCTCGGCATTTTCCTCAGTTCCTCGCCCGTTCCCGGGGCTAACGGGACATCACGAGCCATGATCTGGTACGCCGCCAGAAGGCACAAACGGGGCGGGTTCTCCTCAGCGGGAAACAAGATCATAGCAGAATAAGCTCTGTATCGGGTGTCGTCATCCTGCATCCGGGGGTCGTCGATACGAGGTATGTTCGTCAACCAATTGACCCGGTTGACCGGAACATGAGAAAATTCGCAACGAT
Organism: Notodromas monacha; assembly: GCA_905338405.1. Lineage (NCBI taxonomy): Eukaryota > Metazoa > Arthropoda > Ostracoda > Podocopida > Cyprididae > Notodromas > Notodromas monacha. The sequence continues at coordinate 19,676 of CAJPEX010001869.1, forward strand.
CCGGAATGAGATCATGAACAGTCATTGGATATGCAGAGAGCTGGTGGCGGGTCCGCCTCTGCCCAGGGAATTCGAGCAAAACTTTCTGACCAAGTCTGCGAGCCCTGTAAACAAGAGCTTATGCAATCGAATGAACATCACATTGGGATCTGCGCTCACCTTCGACGATTAACGAATTCTTTTTCTCTCGCTATTCGTTCATGATGTCGCACAAAAATATGGCTCTCAACCTCCTCTCTGAACACTCTCACCTCGGACTGGAATAGAGCCACGGAACACAGGATCTCGAAGGGGCCATGCCTGAACGGGCAAAAAATGTCGGGCGTTGATACAGTCTTGACGATTTTTTCTGTAAGATGTTCTACTCATGCGGATCGCACGCTCCATGGTGTATTCCAGAATAAAGAGGAGCACAAGGAATACGAGATCTCTGAGCGTAAGTACAGTAGAGCTAAAACTGCTACGGAAGGAAAGAAAGCTGATGAATGGGAAGAATCTGCAATGTAACCCTCCTCGATCTGAAAATCAAGACATAGAACAAGAAACCAATAAGAAAATAAAAAATAAGTAAATATATTAACATGAGAGCATTCCAGAAATAAAATTGGGCTTAGAAGAATTACTTGTCCAACCTCAGGCTCTGAAGGATTTTTTTTCTAACTTTGGTAAAGATTTTTCTCGGAGTTATAATATAATCTTCATAAAATGATATCCAAAAGACTTTGATAAATGTTGCATAGGAACCAATCATGTCAAAGAGAATTTAAACTCCAGAGTCAAATTTAAATCTTGGTTCAGTACTGGACACCATTTTTAATTCTTAAGCGGTACACCAGGACACAAAGGCAAAGGAAACCTCCCTTATAGAGTACAGCAAAGGCTCATACAGTATCCCCATTGATAACCTCTGAAGGGGAAACAATTTTGGCAGCTTGAATGCCGAGGCGACGATAGAAAAAAAAGAAGGAATTTGATTCAATCAAGAACTTCAATAATTCAGGTTTTAAGGTGATCAAGAAGCATTGGAACTCATCTGGCGTTGAGCGGAAGCTTTCTAATATTTATGTGATTTGAGTTGGGTATCACACTTCTCACACCTTCATTAAATCTTATGGAAAACAAAACAACAGAATTAAAAAGAAATGGGAAATGAAGAGCAGAGAATCACAACTAACAGAAAACGTTGAACCGCTCCGGCCCAAAAATCAGCAATGCCTTCGACATTTATTATGTCAACTCGATGAAATAAATCAGCAAGTCCAACAATCCCAATCAAGAATGAGATCCACGAGGGTTTCAAAAACAAACGAACAAGAAAACACAATTTGAACTTCACACACACACACAGTCGAAAACACTTCACTGACAAGTGACAACACAGTTGAGAAAAAAAACTTCGCGCAGATAATGAGCGGAATCTTTCCTCACAAAAAAAAAAAAACCCTGAATATATTTGTCTTGTTGAGACACGATCACAACCATTTTCTTGTTTGTCTCAATAACCGAGTTTAAGCAAAACGGCGTATCACGACCCCACATTTCTCAACCAGTACTCGGACACGGAAACATAAACCGCGACCAATATACCTACAAGACCAGCCACGAATACGTTGCGCTGAAATATGATGAATGTAGCAACACAGAGACCCAGATAGGTCACGTAACGACTCGTCGTCAAGTGCATATCCTCTTTGCTTTTCCGTTTATCTAGGAAATTATTTAAAAAAGCATTCAAAACCGGCTGCGACATACAAAAAAGGGATTAATCTTAATTTTGAACGCGATCGGATCGAGAACGAAAACATCACGAGCAAAGGTGTGAATGAAAACTCACCAAGACAAACACCGTTCTCGTTTGTATAATCCGGATTGCAAGTTTTGCACAAATCAGGACCATCTCCGGTGCATCCATCGCAGGATGGATCACATTCTATCAACATTAAAACATTGACATCAATTTTGAATCGTCGTCGGGTACACGTTCTTTCTAGGCACAAATGCGACTATTCAGAAAAAAATGGCCAATAGTACATGAAAAGTCTCGACGACCCCCGATAGACGCAAAAACAAAACAAAAAATAAAAGCGTGTCTTAAATACCCGAGTGAATACGCCATTCATCTCCCACAACTAAAAAACTTACACATGATTACATCACAGCTCTTCGGGATGCACCAATGACTAACTCACCGAGACAAGAGAAAGATCCTTCCACGTTAGCGCAGAACGTGTTCCCTTTACAGACGTCTTCTCCGGACAAGCATTCGTCCACATCCACGCAACCCCGCTCCACGTCCGCAACCCAACCCGGGCCGCAACTGGCGCAGTTCTTAGGACCGGGACCCGTGCACACCTTAGAATCTTCCTGCCCTGCTATGCAACTCTGGTGGCAGGGGGAACAAAGCACCTTTGCATCATCCGCATATGACTGGAAATGTGTCGACGCACAGTCCCGACACACGTCACCGACATATCCTCGCGTACAATCACATTTCCCGCTGCCCTTACGAGTTCCAGATCCCTAGAATAAAAAAAAAAAAACGTCGGAATGAAATTGACGGACACGTACCAGTGGACTCTCCGTAAAGAGACATTCTCAAGCCAACGATTTACCGTATTTACTCGAGTACTATGCGCACCTCAGCTTTTCAGTCAGGTACTTTAAAAAATTGTACACCCGCAGAGACGCACACCTTCTTTTTCAGTTACCAAAGTTCTTATTCGGAAAGCTGTGTTCGGTAAAAATCTAAATTCAAGCGCGCTAGAAAATCAACGTTGATGGTGCTATTTTTGTTTTAAACGAATAATAGTACTGTAATATTAAAATAGAGAAGTCGGACAAAATTCAAATTAGAGAAAAACGTTTCCAATCTTTAAAAAAAAAAAAAAAAAAAAATCCCTTGAAAATTTTTCTCCGACCCCGACGCGCACTTCATTTTTTTAATCCTGATGGGAAAAAAAGTTGCGCGTGGTACTCGGGAGAAAATGCAGTACAGTATAAAACCATTCCCAACGCCTCACCTTGCAAACTCCATTGCCACTACAGGGAATACCTTCCGATAATCCCGGACAAGGCAGACATTCGGAACCATAATGATCACGCGGACAACAGACTTTCAGCTGATCCACACAAAGCCATTTCTGCAGTTCGTCACTCTTAGCGTCTGGTCCTTTCTCGCGCCACCAGTCCTCCAACAAGTGTTCATTGTCCGAAGCGAGCTGGGTACACTAAAAGATGCCATATTTTGTTTTCAATAACTGACACATGCGTGCGTGATGGGTGAAGAGCTTTACCAAAATTTCAATCATTAGAGATGATCGCAAATTTGCATATATTCAAGAGTCAAACGGTGAACCGTCCCACGAGCATTGAATATCCAAAAACTAGGATACAATAAATTATTCAACAGAAATACGAAGTTGCTTCAAAATGAAGCTTTTGTTCCTGAGGATTTGTGAGGCTGAAGATAAAAGTTTTCCAAAAATATCGACTAGTGGCGGGTGTTCTTCGATGTCAAGGGCGTAATTGAGGAAAATCATGGAAAAATGTAGAACAAACGCTCTCGCAACTTTGGGATTAATACCACAGCAGTTTGGAAATTCTGATAAGAACTTCCTCACTTAGTTCAATTTCTAACATGGGTTGACTGCGGAATCATCATTAGAAGAATCAGTTCATGTGGATAGTAATGCACTCCAGCAGACTGATACCGTGGTAAGCTATAATAATTTTCCTGTCCCCAAGACGCCTCGTTGATTGATTCCAAGTTTCTGGAAAAACCTTTCGCACGGGTGCACAAAAATCAATAAATAATGAAGGTGACAAGTCTCACTTGGTATTGCGCAGTCGAAGTCTCGTGACAAAGCTCCTCTTGAATCTCTATCAAACGCACTTCGCTTCTGGCATAGCTTCCCTGCTTTTTTTCTTCCCAAGCCGTGTCTCCGCCTTCAAACTTCCCTCTCGAGGTTCGCTCGATACCCTAATAGAATTATGATTATTACAGCATTTGGTTATTTTTCCGTGGGAACAGCATTCGACAGGAAATCCAAGTGAAGTACAGTAGTTCAGAATGCTGCACAGTACTGCATTTAGAAAAGAAGATCACGAGGACTGATTAGTCTGTTTCATAAAAGCCAACATCATGAATAGATAGAAGACAAATTCACCAAAACTCGATTCATCGGAAATTCAGGAAAACCCTATATAATTAGATAACCATAAAAAAAAATATCGTGACAAGAAAACAGGCAACCTCCGTTAATTAGATAAAAAAGGATAAGGCTTACGCGTTGGTACGATTCCACCAAGTGATTACATGCTTTGCAAGGCGGATATTTGACAGCCTTCTGCGCATCTCGTCGTTCCTCAGCAGTCTTCTCTTCTTTAGCGCGGCCAGGAATGGCAGAAATAATGAAAATGGCAAATAATGCCTTTGCTACCGCAAATGTTACAATCATCCTTGACACAATTAAGCCGTGGGATCACAGGTTTGCTATCACGTTCAGAATGCCAGGTTTGCCTAAAATTGAAAAGAACAGAATGAAGAAGTATAATGACCGAGGGGACTCCATCAATTTAAAAAAATTTAGAGCCCAAATCAAGACTTACTCCATGCTAATAAAAAGTACTCACAGTTAAAAAATGACGAATTTCGGTACTAACATGAGAAAGATGGAAGGTTTCACTGCTGTAGTTCCGATTAGGAAGCGACAAGTTGATTATTTACGAATCAATCTCTCATCTTCGACTGAGAAAAAAAGAAAAGAAACAAATCTGAGAAAGACAAGTTTTCCATTGTAGTAAGTGAGAGATGTGTGCGAACAATCCGGACTACTCAAGAGGAAAAAACCCAAATTTCACCGATGTCACGCTATCATTTCAACAACTTTACTTCAAGTTTCATGTTTTCGAAACGGAAAAGTAAACGCAAATTAAATTAAATTTCTAAATAATGAACACTTTTCAATTCGATTTTTCCCAAGCGGGAAAGAAAATAAGTTTTGATAAAGGCTTCGTCAAAAATTCAGAGTTGAAATTTAGAGCAATTCTTCTTTCATCGAATCCGACCTCGTATATCTTCAGGAAACATTGAAAAACATCAACTTTTCAAATGCTGATTTCCATAGCCCGCGATATCGCAAATGTTAGATCCCTTGAACGCAGTTTTCAACGAATCCATTATAGAGTCTGGGACGTGCGACCATTTATCTCCACACGTATAATTCAATCGAGAAAATCCGTTTTGTTTCTGATCAGACGCCTTCTTTTCGGGTTCTGCATCGTCCGTTGCTGTGGCTTCTAGTTCTTCTGAGATGTCCTCAGTGATCACTTTCTTTTTCTTCTTTTTCGGCAATACTGACGATGCTTCGATATGGCTTCGATCCACAGCAGATTTGCAGAAATCCTCTGTTTCAATTTCCAAGTCTTCTGAACAATCTTCAGCAATAATTTCTTTCGTTTTCTTTTTCTTCTTCGTCGATTCTGACGCTACTTCGGATTCCACTTGATCATAACAAGATCTGGAGTTTTTCACTGGAACGGTTTCCTGTTCTTCAGAGCAATCAGTAGACCTTTTCCTTTTCTTCTTCTTTTGCGTCGATTCTGACGCCGTTTCGCTTTCTATTTGACCTGAAGAAGATTCGGAGCTATTGACTGGAATGGTTTCCTGTTCTTCAGAACAAGTCTCAGTAGTCAGTTTCCTTTTCTTCTTCTTTCCGGTCGATTTTGACGCAATTTTACCTTCGATTTGACCCAAAACAGATTCGATGTTATTCATCGGGATGGTTTCCAGTTCTTCACAACGATCGTCAGCATTCCTTTTCTTTTTCTTCATCTTCTTTATAGATTCTGGCGCCGTCTCGATTTGGTCCGAACGCGATTTTTTCTTTCCAAGGGCTTGGCTCTGATCGACGATCTCATCACTACATTCGGTAACAGAGACGATTGCGGGACGCTTCTTCCTTTTCTTCCCAGTGACCGTTTTTTCAGTCCAAGATCCTGAATTTTTCTCATCATCATTTTTGTGTATTGAACTTGAATCTTCCCCTTGCAATTTTTGTTTATCGCTAGACTTCTTCCGATTCTCTGAAACTTTTACTGCATTATTTTCCAGATTATCATTCTGTTCGGGTAATTCAATATCAATAGAAAGATCCACGTCGTTGCAATCACGACGCTTCCTTTTAGACTTCTTCCGAATTTTCTCGTCTCCGCCATCTTCCCAGGTTTCATCACGATCTTTCACTGGTTCCGGAGAATTTTCAACACTAACAACAGCCTTCTTTTTAGTTTTGACTAGAGTAACTTCTAAGTTTACGCGTTCTTCCGAAATTGTATGAGCATTCGGAGAGCCTTCTTCTTCAAATTCATTTCTTTGTGGCTTCTTTTTCGTTGAATCGTGGAAGTCTGCTTCTGTATTCTCGATGACACTCGATTTGTTTTGTTTCGCGGCAAGTTTGCGACTGAAATACGCTGTCAAGCAACCACCGTGGACAGTGGGAACACCGAACGATGAACTTTCCGAAGTTTCTCCACTTTTTGTGGGAACCTTTTCTTCCTCTTTTGGCTCCGTTTTCTTTTTGGATATGATACCGAAAATGCTGGCTAGGTCTTTTTCGGTGGCATTCTTCAAATCCTTGCCTCTTGCGAACTTGTGATAACTAAAGGAAAGGTTTCGAAAAATCAACATGGGATGAAATAAATGGCAACTAAAACTAAAAACTAGGCGACTTGAACTTCTGTGATATACACGTTAGAGGAACAGTTAGGACCTCTCCGCAATTCATTAACCGAGGCATACATTTTCTTATTTTGAGCACTGAGGCCAAAGAAAAAATGACTGAAGCCCTTCTCGCAGCAAAAAAAAAAAACTGTATTAAAAGTCTTGACCAAAAATTATAAAGAATTTCAATTATACAACAATTCAAGACCTCAGCTAAACTAGTCGCAAGAAAAATGTAACCACAAACTGTTAACCTACTACTATACACGTATAAACGAATACCCCTGGAAAAGAAGAGAAGAACTAACTGTATGCGTTTCAAAGATTTCTTCGACATTTCCTCCAAAGATTTGAATTCCTTCGGCGAATCTGATGTGGGCTCTGTCGACTTATTGAGAGAGCTCAACAATGAATTGAAGTCATCCTGATGCTGTACCCAGGCAGTGTCCGGGACACCCGTGAAACCGAGTCCTGAAATGATAAGATATTATGCGCAATTTCAGATGAAAAAAATTTAATTGAAAGCATACCTATTTGATTCGAATTCACGTTGACCTTCAGGGGATCAAGCATACCACTTCCAGTTTTTCCGAGACCTTTCCCTTTGGCCCATCCCATCTTTTCCAGCATTTTCTGTCCGATTTTCGAATCATCTGTGGGATGGACATTGAATTTTAGTTTTGGCAAATTTCCAAAAAATCCATTTTTACTCAATCACAAAAAATTGATCATTAGAAGCATTTAACTGTACGAGTTCGTTAAAATGATGAGCTCCACACGAGGGATTTTTTTTGACTGGTGAAATATGTGTAGCAAATCAAAACATAAGCAGCTCCCATCAAAATATATCCTCCGTAAAACGATTAAATTTCGTGTTTGCCATCATCGTCGTAGATCTAGAGTTCAACTGGATTGAACCGTTTTACATTTCGGAAAATGCAATATAAATGGAAAAATTCATTTTCCACGAGGATGAGAATGCATATAATAAATATATTCTAGAGAAATCTCCCAGAAAATAAAAGAAAAAATAATGAGAAATAGAAAAATATGTTGCCACTCACCGCACGACCAATTCATTCCATTTGGATTCATCGACCATCGCTGCCTTTTCCGCGGCTCCGCAAGCATAGACATGATCGAACTGCACAATTAATGAAGGACGAAAAATCGTCTTACTGATCACGGTCAAAAACACATAAAAGCGTCGCCTGTGGAAAAATAATTTCGCATGAGGAAACCCATGCGACCCGAAGGAAAACTCCCTAACTTAATGATAGAAATTCGGAACACAAAGCAAACGTCACAAGTACGGAAGTAGGAAATAACAAATTTTCTTAGGAAACACAACTTTCAAAAGGGCAAACCAAATCCACAAATTGCAAACTAAAAATTGTAAAAATCGAGTGAAAATAAAATTACCGAATGGGTTCAAAAAGCAATTTCCCGAGAAAAAAAAAACAGCTTTACACATCGCAACAGACGCCCGACGTCAGACGAGGAAAAAAACGCACCTCAGCATTCACTGCACGTACCCACCCGAAAAATGAGTAAAGCAATTATTGAATATAAGTGTCTAGGACCTAACAGCGAGTCGAGAATCGTTTTTCGCTCCTTACTTCTGTACGCTCAGTAGCAAGCTTTTGATTGATGACTTCTCCGATTGCGCTTCAAAAAATGATATCGCCTAGGAAGAATTTTACTTTCAGAGGCCGAGAAATGCGACAAAAGGTTTGCTTCTGTTTCTGTAGAAACTTGAACCTTAAGCACACGAAAATTCTTCATTGATGTAATTCAAAAATTCCAAAATTAAGATGTGCATGAAAAGAATCAACCCTAAAGAGTACGACTGAAGACTTGCACGAAGCTGCAGGAATATTTTCAATCAGCAGAGCTTTAAACCATCCGAGAAATACGCGCGGAAAAAAAACATGGACGACTTGGATTGAACTGTAGCATTTCGCATTCTTACTTTACACGCGGTTTTCAACGAACGACGAACTGCCCTTCTCCCCTTCCCTATCAAACTACAACATAACCCAAAAATTATTCCTATTGTACTGTATTTCAAATTACAAAAAGTTTGAAAAAATATATCCATTAGGCAATTATTCGAGGAAGATTTTCCCGAGGGACTGGAATCTTCGCAACAATCATTAAGAATTTTGCTTCAGAAAATATAAATGTAGAAACTCTACTGAAACAAGCAAATTTATGCAATAGCAGAACAGCACTCAAAAATAATAAAGAATCACAGAAATGAGCAACCGTGACCAGTTCAAAAAATTTACTAGGACAAAATTATATTCATACTGTACAAGATAGGACGAGTTTAATCAAATCTGCGAAGAACTGGGAAATTACATGGATTATAGCAAATCATTGACAGCGTTCGAAGAATGACTCTTGTTCGCCTGCTCAATCAAGACATCCATCATACCAGTTATACCCTTGCTTCTGAAGGTATCGATCATTTGGTTCGCAATTCGTTTCGACACAATTACATCCAAAGGCATCACCGAGCATTTCACTGAATTCACCCGAATCTTGCATTCCGGATATTGCTTGGAAAAGTCGAATTCAACTTCAGAAAAAAATTCACAACATACATCCAGCTCACACCACGCCTGCAGGCGGATTGTGTTGGAAGTTGGAAAGCTCAACTGAGTCCACGGCCTTTGCAGCGAGCAGATATCGATATCGGTGAAGAAAAAACTCGTCAAGTACACCCAACGCGACAACTTCTCCATCATCAACGTCCACGTCTCGGTGGTTTTGAACTGACGCCACACATTTTTATGTCGATTCCACGCGGCTGTCAACACGGCGGAGCTCATGGAATCGAAAACAGATTCAGAAGGAGCACAACGCAGACTGATTGAACGAATGTCCCAATGAAGAGTTTGCGCATCGCCAACTTGAGGTGCAAGGAAGGGTTCGCCCAGTTCTAGAACTATGTAACCTTTCGCTTCAGGTAAGACCATTTCGAAACTCTCAATTTCATTACACGGGTTCATGAGAAAATTCTGAATAGCTGATTTCGAGGAATGANCGAATCTGATGTGGGCTCTGTCGACTTATTGAGAGAGCTCAACAATGAATTGAAGTCATCCTGATGCTGTACCCAGGCAGTGTCCGGGACACCCGTGAAACCGAGTCCTGAAATGATAAGATATTATACGTAATTTAAGATGGAACAAATTTAATTGAAAGCATACCTATTTGATTCGAATTCACGTTGACCTTTAGGGGATCAAGCATACCACTTCCGGTTTTACCGAGACCTTTCCCTTTGGCCCATCCCATCTTTTCCAGCATTTTCTGTCCGATTTTCGAATCATCTGTGGGATGGATATTGAATTTTAGTTTTGGCAAATTTCCAACAAATCCATTTTTACTCAATCACAAAAAATTGATCATTAGAAGCATCTAACTGTACGAGTTCGTTAAAATGATGAGCTCCACGCGAGAGATTTTTTTTACTGGTGAAATATGTGTAGCAAATCTAAACATAAGCAGCTCCCATCAAAATATATCCTCCGTAAAACGATTAAATTTCGTGTTTGTCATCATCGTCGTAGATCTAGAGTTCAACTGGATTGAACCGTTTTACATTTCGGAAAATGTAATATAAATGGAAAAATTCATTTTCCACGAGGATGAGAATGCTTATAATAAATGTATTCTAGAGAAATCTGCCAGAAAATAAAAGAAAAAATAATGAGAAATAGAAAAATATGTTGCCACTCACCGCACGACCAATTCATTCCATTTGGATTCATCGACCATCGCTGCCTTTTCCGCGGCTCCGCAAGCATAGACATGATCGAACTGCACAATTAATGAAGGACGAAAAATCGTCTTACTGATCACGGTCAAAAACACATAAAAGCGTCGCCTAGGGAAAAATAATTTCGCATGAGGAAACCCATGCGACCCGAAGGAAAACTCCCTAACTTAATGATAGAAATAACAAATTTTCTTAGGAAACACAACTTTCAAAAGGGCAAACCAAATCCAAAAATTGCAAACTAAAAATTGTAAAAATCGAGTGAAAATAAAATTACCGAATGGGTTCAAAAAGCAATTTCCCGGAAAAAAAAAACAGCTTTACACATCGCAACAGACGCCCGACGTCAGACGAGGAAAAAAAAACGCACCTCAGCATTCACCGCACGTACCCACCCGAAAAACGAGTAAAGCAATTATGGAATACAAGTGTCTAGGACCAAACAGCGAGTCGAGAATCGTTTTTCCCTTCTTATTTCTGTACTCTCAGTAGCAAGCTTTTGAATGATGACTTCTCCGATTGCGCTTCCAAAAATGATATCGCCTAGGAAGAATTTTACTTTCAGGGCCGAGAAATGCGACGAAAGGTTTGCTTCTGTTTCTTTAGAAACTTGAACCATAAGCACACGAAAATTCTTCATTGATGTAATTAAAAAATTCCAAAATTAAGATGTGCATGAAAAGAATCAAGGAGACCTAAAGAGTACAACTGAAAACTTGCACGAAGCTACACGAATATTTTCAATCAGCAGAGCTTTAAACCATCCGAGAAATACGCGCGGAAAGAAAACATGGACGACTTGGATTGAGCTGTAGCATTTCGCATTCTTCCTTTACACTCGGTTTTCAACACACGACGAACTGCCCTTCTCCCCTTCCCTATCAAACTACAACATAACCCAAAAATTATTCCTATTGTACTGTACTGTATTTCAAATTACAAAAAGTTTGAAAAAATATATCCATTAGGCAATTATTCCAGGAAGATTTTCCCGAGGGACTGGAATCTTCGCAACAATCATTAAGAATTTTGCTTCAGAAAATATAAATGTCGAAAATATACTGAAACAAGCAAATTTATGCAATAGCAGAACAGCACTCAGAAATAATAACAAATCGCAGAAATGAGCAACCGTGACCAGTTCAAAATATTTACTAGGACAAAATTATATTTATACTGTACAAGATAGGACGAGTTTCATCAAATCTGCGAAGAACTGGGAAATTAAATGGATTACAGCAAATCACTGACAGCGTTCGAAGAATGACTCTTGTTCGCCTGCTCAATCAAGACATCCATCATACCAGTTATACCCTTGCTTCTGAAGGTATCGATCATTTGGTTCGCAATTCGTTTCGACACAATTACATCCAAAGGCATCACCGAGCATTTCACTGAATTCACCCGAATCTTGCATTCCGGATATTGCTTGGAAAAGTCGAATTCAACTTCAGAAAAAAATTCACAACATACATCCAGCTCACACCACGCCTGCAGGCGGATTGTGTTGGAAGTTGGAAAGCTCAACTGAGTCCACGGCCTTTGCAGCGAGCAGATATCGATATCGGTGAAGAAAAAACTCGTCAAGTACACCCAACGCGACAACTTCTCCATCATCAACGTCCACGTCTCGGTGGTTTTGAACTGACGCCACACATTTTTATGTCGATTCCACGCGGCTGTCAACACGGCGGAGCTCATGGAATCGAAAACAGATTCAGAAGGAGCACAACGCAGACTGATTGAACGAATGTCCCAATGAAGAGTTTGCGCATCGCCAACTTGAGGTGCAAGGAAGGGTTCGCCCAGTTCTAGAACTATGTAACCTTTCGCTTCAGGTAAGACCATTTCGAAACTCTCAATCTCATTACACGGGTTCATGAGAAAATTCTGAATAGCTGATTTCGAGGAATGAGTTAAATCGAGGTAACGCTTACAAGAGCCCCAGGAAGTCGCTTGCGGGTTTCTCAACGGAACACCGACTTTCTCGGTCCACCAACATTTCTTCAAGGCGCCGCCACGAATTACACGAGTTGAACTTTTTCCGGAGCTTTTCCGCGCAACTTCAATAGACTCTTTGATTTCTTGTACTTTTTTCTTGAAGGCTTCAAGTTCTTCTTGGATAAAGCGTTCACTATCCACTCGCGACTTTTCCCGGGATTTTGCTTCCTCTTCCGCAGTATCTCTGATTATATCCGGATCTTTCTGGGAAAGAACAAATTTAGGGACTTTTGCTCGTCGCACAGACTTCGACGCTTGTTTGAAAAATGTTTCTGTTCCAGGCAGGGTGAACGGGTTTTCTGGCATGCGAAGATGAGGGTTCTTTTGAGGAACGAGATTAGAACTGGTGTTTATTGATATTTGCAGCGGCGTAACCAAGAAAGAAGCCCGATCATGATCCGGAAAAAAGCTTTTCCTCGATTTTCGATCATGCTGGTACTTCGGAATGCTCACGGGACTGAAATTTTCTTCATCACTGGAACAATGAATGCTGAAGGACTTCTGCCCGGATCCGACCAAGGTTGATGTCAGCGGTTTGTGAGGAACTGAAAGTGGGTTTACGATGCTGTCAGAACGGTTGGAGATCTCCATGTCGGAGTCGACGATCGGTCGCTGAACGTTGAATGCATCGGATACGTTCAAAACTTGAGTCAATCGACGTCTGGATGAGTCTTCGTGACTGGAAGTGATGTTCTGCGTTCTTGACGAACAGTTCGGCCGTAAAGATTCGTATGCTGTCGCGTCGTCAAGTTTCGCCGAATCTTCGAACTCCATCGCAGCAGGTTTTACTTGTATATGAGTATTGCCAAACCTTCGAATTTCCGGCGTTCGCAAAAAGAACATGCTCGATTCCATTTCCGCCAGTGGAAGCGAATCGAGTCTTGGAGGCGTTGAAATATTCAACGGATCTAATAATAAAAATGATGATCAGGATTGTAAAAATAGCACTTCCTGAGAGATTTTACTCACTTAAGGGTTGTCGCTCGATTTCACCACCTTCAACTTCGGAACCATCGAAATTTTCGTCAGTTATGAAGGCAGATTTTTCAAAAACATTTTCTCGTCCGACATCCTCGTCGGGGATGAAAACAAGCGATCGATTATCTTCGACAACAGAACTTCCAAGTTCTGAAATATCCATATCATCTCCCCCATCAACAAGCTTCACTGGGTCATGCAGAAGTCCATGAAAGGCGTTCTCGTCAGTAGGACGAACAGGGCAATTCTCATCTGCTTGATGGTGCATCGGGGAATTCCCGTGGTTCCTCTCAAACACGTGCACTTGCTGTAGTTGCCTTGCAAAGCTGACTCGCTTCATGGAACGTCGCATGGTGGTGGTCGAGGTGAAGTCTGTATTCACATCCGACATACGTTCTTGTGAAGAAGGATTGGAACTGCTTCTAGTCTGAGTCACTTCATCGTCTATTCGCGTGTACACTTTCAGACACGACGCGCGCTTTCCCCGCTGACGTTCCATTCTTCCAAAATTTGAAAAGTCCTGTACTGTAATTAAATACCCATTTCGAAATTCGGACACCTTTCAAATATACGTGCAAACAATACGATGGATATTAATACTGTAGTATAAAACACTGACCAACAAGCACACCGAAATCAAATCGCAAGGGCAACTTGCTCCAACGACACGTAGCTTGCGAGAATCAGCACATGGATCACAATTCCCGGCAGCTGCTTCGGAAAATTTGAAATGAGGAGAGCAATGTGAAAATCACGTCATTCAATTAGGTGGGTATAGTGAACAAACTCGCACAATGACACGTGGCGCCATCCGCGGCGCTCCAGCCCTAATTGACCCGACGACGATCTAAAGGCAGCACGAGCCTAGATGTCGCATGAATTCGAACGAATGACGAAAGTAGGTAACGGAGGGGAAAACGCAGACAGCTGCAACGCTCAGCTGTTGATCATAAGGTCGCTGCTGTTAACTGGAGGGAGGGGGAATTAGGTTGCGAATCCGCCGCGGGGAGCGCGAGAGAGGCAGCAAAATAATGATGGAGTTCGCTCCATGGTTGCCAGGTTGTTCTAGCCACATGCGAATTTTTTGGGTTTGAATTAAATAATGCTATCTTTTGAATTTCAATGTTTCTACATGGTTGGAGAGGGTTCTCGGCTCTAATATTTGCAATATTTGGTCCTGCTTAAACATTCATTTAATTACTTCGCTGTCCTGAATCGATGTGCAATGAGGAAATGGCAATACATCAACATAAATGGAGCCTCATGTTCTGCTGAATCATAAAATTTTTCATGTGCTGCACATGCATTTACTGGTACATGAAAACAGGTTTTATTGAAAATCTACGCATTTGTTACAAAATTACTGTATTGTCTTTTCAGGCCTACGTTCGAAGGTTGATAGCCACGTGACGTACGGTGGAATTATCTGGCAACCGTGTTTGATCAGCTGGCTTGCAGAGCAGGGGACTGCGGCTCAATGCTGTAAGCGCGAAAAGGAGCACTCCCTTCCAGGATACGTTTGTCGTGCGTGCTGTTGCTAGGGGTATGGCTTTCCCTTGTTCCTGCTCTCGAACTCGACCACTCAGTTGCGAGCTTCCTGTTGGAGGCAGAGCGTGCGTGAGATGTAGCTTAATCGCCGTCATATCTCGAGATGCTGTGTGTAAAATGATTGATAGATGCTTTCCCAAGTCCGGTGGTGTCAGGCATGTGAATAAGGGATGTGTCACAGTTCGATTATTCTGTGAAATTAGTCCCCGGGTCTTCTATTTTCCTGAATGTGACTATTGTGCTGTAAAAGTATCAATGATCATACCTGAACATTCAAGTGTGTTCCTGCTAGTGTTTGTGAGCTTCCTCCATTGCATCGGGAGCTGTAACTCAACTCGTATCATAACATGCCGGAGTTAATGGCTGATGACTATCCAGCATGAATGCTGGTGAACCATCCACTGTGGTCCTTTCACTACAACCACAGCTATGGAACACATGCAACTAACCGTAACAATATAACTTATTGCTAACTCTGGTACAGGAGTTGAATACTTGTCTAATCCATTCAAGCAACTACATCAACAAAATGGAGTGCTTGTGGGATTCCCACGCTAGTTCTATGAGTAATGAAACAAAAATCTGCATCATATTGTACGTTTGCGTACAAGAGAATGTTTTTTCAAGGTTGACTATAATACTAAGGGCAGAATTGAGACACTCGGTGGTAGATATCCCCTGCCAACACCCTGTGAGCATAACCTAGCCGAATTTTTTATCCCTTTCATGAAAATTATTGCAATAACGTCGAAAAGCTGTGTACTGTGTGAGTTAGCTTATTATTATACTACAGCTAATGTATGAACTATTGGAGGATTATTGATTCGTATTTCTGAGAAAAATGAGCTAGGGTTCAAACATTTGCGACCATTATTTAGATCTAGCGTCTGTCGTTCAGGTTTTTAGGTAGCATAAAATTAAAATTGCTTAAACTGTGCATTATTGTGAAAGTTTTTATGTACACGCCATGTTGGTGATGATTCAGGCGACACCTGCCTGACTTTCCAGAGCGATTCTCTCGTCTTGATAACCTCCGAATACAGGATGAGTATTCTTTTCTTGTATGTTTTAATGTTTCTAAGATTTCTTCGAGGTGTGTGCTGAATGGGTTCTCCTAACCTGTCCGTCAAATGGAAACTTTATTTCTGAAATTTCGTTGGGTAGGATGTGATTCTCAGCATTTTACTGTATTTGCATGTCGTGGTAATAAGTTCAGCTCTTTGAGTCGATATCAATAAGTTGAGGAGAAAGAAACGTCTTGACTTGTAGACAATCCGAAATATGATGCTAATTCAAATCGGTACTTGAAGCAAGCGTCTGCTGCGTATTGAACCCTGCTGCTGTATTTTATCCCAGAGGCATCATGATGTGAACTGTTCCATTCGTGGTACTGCTTTAGTATGGCACCTCCCGTACCTCAATGCAGACCGATGCATGACCACATGCCGCTTATAAACTCTCAAGTTATGTGTTGACTCAGTGTCCATAGTATTTAAAAACTGATACGGTATCCAAGAAAAAATAAAGGAGCGTGGAAATACTGCGATTTTCTGGTTTCTTTAATATTTTGATGCCTAATATTTTCCTGAGGTTGTCCCCAACATGGCGTAACAATCATTGCCATGCTTGCGAACCCTCTTTCTTGATAGGTTTTCCTCACCAACAGGTGCCATGTTATGACATGTTTATGAAGTAACAACTTTCCGAATATGCTGAAAGATTACTTTGAAGATATTTTCATATCTGTTAACTATTATTGCTATCATAGAATAGATGCCATGATAATCGACATGGAAAGCTGTTGCAATCAAAATATTTAAAAAAATTGAGATAAAAAAGGTGTGGACTAATTGCGGGACCTTTGAGAAGAGAATCAATTGTAAATTTGTCTCTAGATATTTTACAAGCAAACCCACAGATAGGCCCAAGGAAATGAGTGGTAAATTTCCTTTTCCATAGATTATACTGTAGTTATAATTAAAAAATGTGCAAATTCAGAATTAAAACAAGATTGTGGTTATATTGCATGGACTTTGAAAAATTGAATCAATTACTGTATATACAGTACACTTCGGTGTAATGGAGATTCTACTCTAGAATGTTTTCAAGCAGACGCACAGATAGACCCAAGAAAATAAGGGGTAGATCCCCTATGATAGATTAATTTTACATAAATTGAGATTGAAATTTTAAACAAGCCTTTGATGTGATGAAGCTTCCACTCCAGAATGTATATAAGCAGACACACACAGATAGACCTAAGGAAATGAGGTTAAGATTCCCTATGCTAGAATTAATGATCCAGGAAAAATATGTGACAAGTTGTGATTGAAGTAAGATTGAAGTAAGATTGTGCTGGTTATGTTGCATGTACCCCGGAAAATAGAACCAATTGTAAGTATGACTTCGGTGTAATGTAGATTCTATCCCCGATTGTTTAACAATTTACGCGGACACATACATATAGACCCAAGGATATGAGGGGTAGGTGATTCCCTATACTAGATCCACGCCCTGTTCCTCCATCATAATCACTTGAGTCTATCACACAGGCCCGATGGGGAAAGCGTGATGGAGCAAGTATTTTTTTTCGCGTCATTCTGAAACCTCGTGACGAAACGATCCCCTGTGAATTTATTCATTTCTTTCCCTTCCCTCTGCCTCATTGGCAACCTGTGTGAGCTCTCTCTGAATCCTCAGTAGTGGCAAAAACAGAGGGGGGCTCGCTTTGCTTCGTTGGCATCCCAGGTTGCGTCCGCGTGCGTGCAACGTGGCTGCTCAACCATGACACTAGCGACATGTATGGGCTTGTTCGTCGCAGTACAGTATAGAAGAGTCATTCCGGGGGTGTTCCATGCACAAGATCCTGCGCCATTCCCCCCCCCCCTTTGATTATGTTCTTTCATGGTGATTCAGAGCTTCAATCTACGGCGTTGCGGACTTGAGAGGGTCGGGTATGGTGGAAAAGGTGGCTTGTGTGCGTGATGCGTCTCGGTGGGTGATGATGGTGATTCTTTCCCTGTCGTTTAATTGTTTTGCTGTATTTGAATGGTGTTGAGCCAAGGCTCTAATCGTGCATCAGTGATTATCTTGTTATGATTTCAGTTATAAACTTGTAAACGAATTATAGTCGTTTTAACTGCAGTACTGTGCCGTACTATAGCCCCGCTGAACGAGCGTAATTTGCCAGATGATGTTCGTTAGGTGGATTTGTTGTTAAATGGATCCCTCTCAGTACTACTGTTACACCGCAATAAAAATGATCGAAAATTGTGCATATCTATGTATACCCTGTGTGTGTGTTCGCATGATGATACTGTTCATCAATACTCCAAGGAAATTTTTAATGTAATATTTGCTGTGCTGAAGCTACGTTTTGAAAATTGTGAGGCGATTTTTGATAACATCCCCGCATCCGAGAAAAAAGAAATTTTAGTGGGGACCAGTGTGTGGCTTTCACTTTCTCAATGTTGAGTTAGAGGGAAGAATTTATGCATGCCTATTCTTCAGTCTGATGTGGGTTGCAATTTTGAAATCATCATTTTGACTTGGTAGGTGGTGAAAAGAGAACATTTTTGTTGATTTTGTATGACACCCTGCACTCGTTCTACACATGTTTTGGGGGAAGGAGTTATAGAAAACAATAATGTTAATAACAATAACTGTATAATCTTCAGAACACTTTTTTTTTCCTCATGTTTGGTCGAGTTTCAAGCATTTTAAAATTATTTTACCACCTTTGCAACCTGTCGCTCCAGAAAGTTGTTCTTAAAGATAGAAATTTGAAATACTGTATGAAGTGTATGTTCATTTCCTTCAAACCAACAAACATCTGTTCTACGCAACATGCTTTGTCACTTGAAAGTTTATGTGTAGACTGGGTTCAAGCTGTTTTTATTTTATCTGTTCAAAATACTGTTGTGTACTGTATACTGTTGCATGATTTTGAATATCTCAAAAATGCAACAGATATTAGAAGAGCATTTATTTGTAACACTAATATACTCCGTACTCTAATATTCAAAAAATCCTTGTACAAGCACCACGGACTGCAGAGCATTAGACATTCAAAAATCAATAAAAATAATATTGCGTATTCAGTAGCTTCAACGCGAGGAAGCACAGCGGTGCTCCTGGGCGGTTTTAATCTGAGTTCAAACGCGGTGACGAGAACAGTGCTTTGCTCAGGACAGGAGGACACTAAAAAACTGTCATAAAATAATAGTTGAAAAAAAAGTTGTGTAAGCCAGTGTTTATCTTTCAAAAAACATGTGCTGTTTTCGTTTCCCCAACCGCGAAACAGAAACGGTGCAGTGTGCGCGTGGCGTCTTCGTTTGGGGGTGACTCCGCGCAAGCGTCGCCCGTATCTATACTTTATCAGTGTCTGCCCCGCGTGTCGTATTACAGTATAATATTATACGGGTGGTGGTGGTGCTCAGCAGTAGCACCAGGCGGCGTCGAAGGAGGGGGGAGGGAGGTGGTGTTGGGCGGTGACGTGCGAGTGGTGACCCCAGCGGCATTGCGCCGTTGTTGGCAACCCACTCCGTCGTCTTCGTTATTATTGTCATCCCCGGCCATTTGCAACCCTCGGGGAGACCAAACGTGGCAGCGCCACGGACGTCGCTTGTAGCGCCACCGCGCCAGGCGCGCCCACCGCCGACATGCGGTCCACAGCGCCACCCAGTGCCACCGCCATCTGCGTCGTTGTCGCCGACGACGACGACGACGCAGGTGCCTCGCGGCGCCGTTGGTGGAGGCGGAGGTGGAAATGCGAGTGAAGACCGATGGTGCTTCGCGGCTGGTTCCTGCGCCATCATGGAGCAGGATGACGGAGGTGGTGGCAGTGCGGACTTGTTTCTCGGGCTGGGTGCGTTGGTGGTGGAGGCGAGGGTTCGGCGTACCATCACGGATTCCCGGCGAGGGTATGGCGAAGGAGTGCATTGTCCGGCCCTGAGTGCGGCCCTCCCGTCTGTCAGACACGCCTGCAGTCCTGAAAACAAAGCTGTGAGTAGAAAAAAAAGTACCGTATACCTTTTTAAAAAATATACTGTAATACAGTTGAACCTCCGTAAGTCAAATACCTCCCCAACTCAAATTTTTGAGTCCCTGTCTGGATTCCCTTAGAAACAATGCATTGGAAACCTCCCCACTTGAAAATATACAGTATACAGTATATTGAAAAATTATCTATTTGAAAAATAAAACAGTTGAACCTTGCTAAGTTGAACCTTCCTAAGTCAATTACCTACCTAACTCAAAATTTTTTTCGAGTCCCTGTCTGGATTCTCTGAGAAACAATGCATTGAAAACTCCCTAACTTGAAGTTATTTTCTCTCAAACCTCTGTAAATCAAATTTTCTGAAGCCTTCTGTTTATTATTTCCNTTTGCTGTATTTGAATGGTGTTGAGCCAAGGCTCTAATCGTGCATCAGTGATTATCTTGTTATGATTTCAGTTATAAACTTGTAAACGAATTATAGTCGTTTTAACTGCAGTACTGTGCCGTACTATGAGCCCCGCTGAACGAGCGTAATTTGCCAGATGATGTTCGTTAGGCGGATTTGTTGTTAAATGGATCCCTCTCAGTACTACTGTTACACCGCAAAAAAAAAAGGATCGAAAATTGTGCATATCTATGTATACCCTGTGTGTGTGTGTGTGTGTGTGTGTGTGTGTGCATGCATGAAGATACTGTTTATCAATACTCGAAGGAAATTTTTAATGTAACATTTTCTGTGCTGAAGCTAAGTTTTGAAAATTGTGAGTCAATTTTGGATAACATCACCGCATCCGAGAAAAAAAATTTCTAGCGGGGATCAGTGTGTGGCTTTCACTTTCTCAATGTTGAGTCAGAGGGAAGAATTCATGCCTTTTCTTCTGTCTGATGTATGTTGCAATTTTGAATTCATGATTTTCACTTTGCAGTTCGGTGAAAAGGAACAAAATTTTTGGATGACACCCTGCACTCCTCCTACACATGTTTTGAGGGAAGGAGTTATAGAGAATAAACGATGCTGTATATTATCTTTAGAAGACTTTTTTTCCTCATCTTTGGTCGAGTTTCAAGGATCTAAAATTATTTCAACAGCTTCACAACCTCTCGCTCAAAACCGCTGTTCTTTCGAAAAGATCAGAAATTTGATGTACAGTACTGTATGTTCTTTTCCTTGAAACCGCCAAATATTTGTTCTACGCAACATGCTTTGTCACTTGAAAGTTCATGTGTGAACTGAGTTCGAGCTGTTTTTATTTCATCTGTTCAAAATACTGTGATCTGTGATGCCCTGTAGCAAGATCCCGAATACCGGTACATGTATCTTAAAAATTCAGCAGATATTACAAGAACATTCATTTGTAACACTTGTATACTCTGTACTCTAATTTTCAAAAAATCCTCGTATAAGCACCACGGACTGCAGAGTAGTAGACATTCAAAAATGACTGAAAAATAATACTGTATTGCGTACTCAGTAGCTTCAACGAGGAAGCACAACGGTGTTCCTGGGCGGTTTTAATCTGAGTTCAAATGCGGTGACGAAAACAGTGCTTTGCTCAGGAGGACACTAGAAAACTCACATGAAAAATAGTTGAAAAAAAAAATAGCGTGAGCCAGTGTTTATCTTTCAAAAACATGTGCTCTTCGTTTCCCCAACCGCGAAACAGAAACGGTGCAGTGTGCGCGTGGCGTCTTCGTTTGGGGGTGACTCCGCGCAAGCGTCGCCCGTATCTATAGTTTATCAGTGTCTGCCCCGCGTGTCGTATTACAGTATAATATTATACGGGTGGTGGTGGTGGTGGTGCTCAGCAGTAGCACCAGGCGGCGCCGAAGGAGGGGGAGGGAGGGAGGGAGGTGGTGTTGGGCGGTGACGTGCGAGTGGTGACCCCCAGCGGCATTGCGCCGTTGTTGGCAACCCACTCCGTCGTCTTCGTTATTATTGTCATCCCCGGCATTTGCAACCCTCGGGGAGACCAAACGTGGCAGCGCCACGGACGTCGCTTGTAGCGCCACCGCGCCAGGCGCGCCCACCGCCGACATGCGGTCCACAGCGCCACCCAGTGCCACCGCCATCTGCGTCGTTGTCGCCGACGACGACGACGACGCAGGTGCCTCGCGGCGCCGTTGGCGGAGGCGGAGGTGGAAATGCGAGTGAAGACCGATGGTGCTTCGCGGCTGGTTCCTGCGCCATCATGGAGCAGGATGACGGAGGTGGTGGCAGTGCGGACTTGTTTCTCGGGCTGGGTGCGTTGGTGGTGGAGGCGAGGGTTCGGCGTACCATCACGGATTCCCGGCGAGGGTATGGCGAAGGAGTGCATTGTCCGGCCCTGAGTGCGGCCCTCCCGTCTGTCAGACACGCCTGCAGTCCTGAAAACAAAGCTGTGAGTAGAAAAAAAAGTACCGTATACCTTTTTAAAAAATATACTGTAATACAGTTGAACCTCCGTAAGTCAAATACCTCCCCAACTCAAATTTTTGAGTCCCTGTCTGGATTCCCTTAGAAACAATGCATTGGAAACCTCCCCACTTGAAAATATACAGTATACAGTATATTGAAAAATTATCTATTTGAAAAATAAAACAGTTGAACCTTGCTAAGTTGAACCTTCCTAAGTCAATTACCTACCTAACTCAAAATTTTTTTCGAGTCCCTGTCTGGATTCTCTGAGAAACAATGCATTGAAAACTCCCTAACTTGAAGTTATTTTCTCTCAAACCTCTGTAAATCAAATTTTCTGAAGCCTTCTGTTTATTATTTCCTTGAAATATGAAAGAGAAAATCAATAAAACAAATGATTTCATGCATCTTGAATTGAAGTAAAAGACTAATTGAACAAATGAACCCCTGCATCCAAGTTCAGCAAGCTGTAAACTCATTACAAAATAAGTTTATGCTCAGAATATCCTCATCTAAAATTTCCCACAATTTTTTACTTTACCTAGCAGCAAAAATGTTTGTTTCCTTTACTCTCAAACCCTCCAAAAATCAAATGCTCCTGAAGTCAAAATCTTCCTAATTCAAATTTTTTCCTGGTCCCTAGAAGTTTGACTTTGAGAACATATTTTGAATGATTGTTTATTGCCACTGAAATATTAGTCTCATTTGCTTGAATGCAGGCTGTCCTATTTTTCTCAGAGAAATAAAAAACTAGTGCTTGAAAACAAATGTGTGGTTGGTCTGTCCTCGAAGTTCCGTATTTACTGAAGTACTTTGCAACCTGGAGTAAGACGCAAACCTCAATTTTTTTGGCATACAATTTGCCCAAAAAACCGATCCCCGTTTATGACGCGCACCCAAGTTTCTGCTGGTTTAATTTTTTCTTTTTTCTTCAGATAATGATGTTTACCTTATACTGTAATACCGTATTTACTCAAGTACAACGCGCACTTTGATTTTTTTGGCATATAATTTGCCCAATACCGTGTATATGACGCACATCCAAGTTTTTGTTGGTTTAAATGTTTGTTTTTTTCATTAAATAATTGTGTTCAGCTTGATAATCACGTGATTAATCGTAATACCTTGATGCATTGCGACAGGTTAAGTACAATTATCATTTCCTGTTAAGAATTGTCTACTAAAATGACTCCCTTATTACTAGAACCACTGATTCCTGATTTTTGTGCTTCAAGAAATATATGCTAACATGTATGCTCCCCACATATCTGTTCTAGTTTTGCAGAAACAAGTTGCGCGTGGTACTCAGTTGAAAACGGTATTTTTCACCATCAAAAAAATTAAGACAAGAAACAAATTTAAATTTAAATAAAATGCAGGAATATTCCATATTTTTTAAAATTCAAATTTCAAATCCGTGGTTTTTTTCCATTTTTTTGTTGTTGCGCTGAACTAGATCCGAATTTTCTGGTGTATAGATAAAAACTCTTCGGAAAAGTATACAATATATTGTAATCTGTTTTACGTGATGTGTTTTCAAGAATTCAGAAAAAAATGTGCGTAGATTTACAGCATTGCATTTTCTTGAATCCGTGCGGGGGATCGAGCAACCGTGGGGAAATACTGTACAGTACAGTACTGTATTTGATTTAAATGTCTCCTAAAAATTACGGTAATACTACAGTACATTCGTCATCACACATTGAACTTTCACCGCGTCAACGGGACTTTTTTTCGGTCGACTTCGAGTCAACAACCTTGATGATTCTAAGGAATTTCTCGCAAAAATCACTTCCCTGCCTTTCGGCGATCCTGAGTTTTCCCACATCGCGATAAGCTCGCAATGAATCACGTCGAAGTTAACGCATCCTGTGTGAATTAGATAAATCAAGTGCGTTCTCTGCTGTTGGCTTCACGGATTCCTTTTTCATTTGACTTCGAGTGAGGGCTGGTATAAAAAATAAAGAGATTCCGACTATTTACTTGGTGCTTTTTTTTTTTTTTACTTTTTTTTGGGCGTAGTACTTGTCAAGTACCACAAAATCCGTGCCTGAGTGAACTGGGGGATGCTTGTGTGAGAAGGACCGCTTGGGGTTTGATGTAGGTACCCAAGAGCGCAGATCGGATTTTATTTATAATCGTCGTCATGGTTCTTTTTCTATTTTGTTTTTTTCTAGGAAAATGAATATTTGAATGTGCGTCGAATGGTTATGTGGTCGGAAGTCTATAATTAACGACGGAGAAATTAGAAAAATAAATACTTGGCTAGTATTCGGAGGGTGTTTAGAATTTAAATGGTGAAATTTTCCAATTTCTCTAAAAAAAGAGTAACAATGAATCGACAGAAGATGACTTTGGGGCAACAGCAACAAAAAAGATCCCGCATGTTTTAGGCATGAAGTTGTGAAACTTGAAGAAAAAGTTTTTCGGGAGGAAATTATTATTCGATAGAAAATATTGTACCAAGAACTAAACTATGTTTGATAAATTTTACTGAAATATTTTGACTTCATGGGTTTTTGCGGAACGGCGAACAAGTTTGAAATGTCATCGGATGTGTTTTACTTTTCCGGTTTTTTTTGTTGAATGTTCCGCCTGCCCGTCTGCAGCGATTCATTTTATAAGAACGAATTTTTGAACATCCCTGAAAAATAAATTGACGTCAGTTACACATTTTATTGCAGTTTAAAATTCTTCTATTTTTTTATTAATTTGTTCCCATTTAGGATATCTGCTTTATTTTCTTTGAATAAGTCCCGAAACTTCTAAAAATATTCTTCCTAGTCAGAGGAGAAAAGTACGCCTGGCGGTTCAACAAATGATGGTTGATTAAATTAAAAGCTTGAATGTTTCGGGTGTCGTAATGGTCTAAGACAGTGTTCGCCAAGAAGTTTTTTTGCCGGTCCGCGGAAAATTTCTCCAGGCTAATGAATTTTTCTCGAGTAGCAATGAAGGACGTTTCAGTACAGTATCTTTATTTTTATTTTTGTCAAGAGAATGATAGTTTAAATTATCTCATGAAAAGTATATCTTTGCTTTTCTCGTAATAATACTTCAGACGAATTTTTACCTGATTTTATGAATTATTTTAATTTTCGAGTCTGAAAAACCTTTCTTCAAGCCCACTTTTCCATTTTTTTTGTAGACATTCCAATATAGCTGCTTCATTGGGTCCTGAATTAATTTTGCCAAAGAAAGCAAAAGCTTTTCAAATGCATGCCATTCAAGCTGTCTTTCAAGCAAACGTTTTTTGGGCATGCAGAAATTGTACGGAAATTTGCTGGTCCTCAGAAAATTTCATGAAACTTTGCCGGTCCGCAGAAAATTTTTTTTAATTTGCCGGTTCGCGGGAGCAAAAATGTTGGGGAACCCTCTTCAAAAAAAAAGTGAACTGCGGTAGGGCAAAGTATTATTTTAAATTCCTTTTCAATGAATAAAAAGCGGGAAGAGAAAATAATTCCGCGGGTTCTTTTCTTACTTGACTTGGTTAATTCCCCTCCTCAGAGGAAATTTTAGACGAAGTCTATTCTATTTCTTGTACANGATCGTTCGATCCATTTTTCTTGGCCGCGGGAACTTAAGCAGGCTTCTTTCACGGGGGGTAACGTGTTTCTCAAAGAATCTGACCTAGAAATTGGAAAAGTGATAAACTTCGTCAAGAAAAAATAACATACCCGGGAGGTTTTCGGTGTACCGAATTACCGAAGCAATAATCCGTAATTACGGTAGACAGGACTATTACAGCGAATATTCGATGAGGTTCTAGCACGAACATTTCTAATGTAATTCTGAAAAAAATGTAAGTTATGACAAAGAATCTGACCTAGACCTTGGAAAAAATAATGAACGTGGTGAATAAATAGTTTAGTGGTACTGTATATTCTGTGCTGTCTTGAAAAAGTGATTTTTAAATTAATCGTTATCTACGTAATTCGTAATGTTTATTTTAGGAAATATTTGTAAAAGTTCCTCAAATAAACGCCATAAATATAATCCTGGAAAGTGTCAAACAGTTTCAGAATGTATTCCTACAACTTCATTTTTGGGTCGTTTTTTTTCCATTTCTCCTCTCGGAACTACAATATGAGAATGTATTACAGCACTGTTGTACCCAACTTTTCTACCCGCATTTGAATCAAGCAATGCCGTATCAATATTTGCTGCTAACTACATAAAGCAAAAAAAGTCTTACTAGAAAGGAAATCGCAGTTTACAGTACTGCGCTTCAATTAGAACCTCAGAATCAGACTGAACATTTTTTGCAATAGACAAGATATTATTCGTACTGTATTGTTGTACTGTAGAATATTGTAATGTTTTTAGCGTGCATTTTTCCAGGTCTTTTTTTCCCTTCCGCTCTTTTAATTGCAAGACATTTTAAAAAATAGATCTGCATCTAAGATGTCGTCAACATTTGCAAGGAGGTAGTCAACATTTTAGGAAATGGAATTTCCGTCCTGCCTCTTTTTTTCTGCTTGCGAAATAAAGTATGAATGCGAAACCTCTTACGGTTTGCAGTATCAGTACGAACAGTTCAGAAATTTTTTCTTGCATTCTACAATATTTGCGAACTCAGGTTATTGTTTCAAACACTTTAAATGCTGTATAGATCTACAGAGTATTTTTTCATCGCCACTTCGTTGTCGATGGTTTTAGATACAGTCCGCATTTTAATGCGTGTTTTATTAAGATGTGCTTATTTTTCCCAAGGGAGAAGTCAAGTTGGTTCCATTCTCAGTAGAGTACAGTATTTATTTTCGAAAATTTTCACGTGTTTCAAAATCACAATTCCGTTTTGAATTCAAGGAAGTCGCCTTGCAGCTTATCAATAGCAACAATTCGATATTTTTTTTTATATAAAATGGTTCGTGGTTTTGGGCAAAGAGGCAATAGCAATAATTCTATATTTTTTATATAAAAAGGGTTGTGGTTTTTGGGTAAAGAGGCAATAGCAATAATTCTATATTTTTTATTTAAAAAAGGCTCGTGGTTTTGGGTAAAGAGGCAATAGCAATAATTCTATATTTTTATTTTAAAAAGGCTCGTGGTTTTGGGTGAAGAGACAATAGCAATAATTCTATATTTTTATATAGAAAGGGTCCTGATTTTGGGTAAAGGGCTAACTATGTGACCGTTACTTTCCACGTTTGAATGAATTTTATTTATACCGTATATATACGAATACAGTACATTAATATGTCCGGAGCTGTGACGCACATTGTTCCAGGAACTCCCATTTTGGCCATCTCCCAAGTTGGCCTGTTCGTCTCTTCTTGTCAGAGCTTTATTGAATCGTTTGATTTGGCCTAAGCATCCCCTTCCGTGTTCCAGAATAATTTGGGATTTCAACTACTGTACTGTACGTGCAACATGCTGGAAGTGAATTGAGTTCGGGAAAAATGACGTATCTGCTACTTGTCATTCAGAATTGTGACCATATTGAGATTGTCCAGTACTTTCACGAAATTCATAATTTTTTGTGTGTGTTTGTCGTTATCGTACGTTGTGTTTTCAAGACTTACATTCTGTAGAAAAAATTATTCAACAACAATAAAATTTGGAGGCACT
The DNA here is from genome assembly GCA_905338405.1 of Notodromas monacha. Lineage (NCBI taxonomy): Eukaryota > Metazoa > Arthropoda > Ostracoda > Podocopida > Cyprididae > Notodromas > Notodromas monacha. The sequence goes on from CAJPEX010001869.1 coordinate 47,676, forward strand.
TTGTTTTTTGTTGTTTCAAATTCAATCCAATGAATTCTCGAAAATTTTAGAAATTGTGATGCTCGTCCTTGAAAGACTCATTAGTAGCATCATGAGGGTATTGAGTCAGGGCACGAATTTTGCAGCTTAATTTAAGGAGGGTTAATGAATTATTACCCCTCATTGAGAAACCTACAATTTTAGCTGAGGCTTAACTGCGCCAAAAGTGCA